>JABFFC010000604.1:0-10162 GCA_013623535.1 Fusarium penzigii
TCTCTGCCCCGCCCCCTCCCTCTCATACGTTGACGACATGATTTTTTCTTCTTCTCCCCTGGTCATAATATTTTTTTTTGTTCCTCATGCCCCTCGATCTCACTCTGATTCCCTCAAGCTTTCAGTACATTTTGCCGCCCAATTCTCACCATACTACCAAGCTCTTTTCATCATAACGCAGTCCGCAATGGATCATTCCTAGTACAGGCTAGCTGCGTCTTGTAGACCCATTTAGTGTCTCCGTCCATTACTCTCGTCATCCAGCCCAGCTTGGAGCTTCATCGTTCCATGCTGTTCACTTGTTGCACGCCCATGTAACTTCGATTAGTACCTGCTCTTTTTTTTTCTTCCCTTTCCCTTCCACTCTTCCCATCATGCCCATCATCCGTCTATGGGTCATGGTGGTTTTAGTTCGTGCATTGGTAGCGTCGTAAGGGTGTCTTTCTACAGTCATAAGTATTACATTCCTGTGTCCTTCTCCTAACCCACCCATGTATGTACCTGCCCACTCAAGCTGTACATAGTGGTGGTTTGGATAGCCTCCAAAAATATCCTCTGGCCATGTTTTTGCTTTGTCTGCTCTACAGTGCTGTATTCACACATACTTTTCCCTCATGAGACCGGGGGGTTGCCGTCTAAGTCGTCCTCCGCCCCCCCTCCTCATCCCGTAGTCGGAAGTTGACAGAGAAAATGTGTAGTTCATATCCCATTCTTTTACTACATAATGTTCGTCATCTCCCCGTTTCCCAAGAATCTGTGCTGCTCTCTTCCTTCTCTTTTCCTCAAGCAATTGGCTGCCCATCAGCTCATGAGACATACCTGAACCTCATCCCTCCACTTGTCTGTTGTTTACTACTTCAACAAGGCCCCCTCCTATTCATACCTTATATGACAGCTTGACGGCTTTGTTCTTCTTAGACCGTTACCTCACTTCAGGCCCATTGCAATCAGGTTTGATTGTGATTACAGCAGTCAGTCGTATACAATAAGCAACAACTGGATCGACAACAAAACACCATTGGGCTGGAATTGTCTCTTGGTTCTCCCTTCACAAGACCCCTCCGACATCTTACGAACGAAACGACATTGAACAAGCACGACGCCCACTTCTTACTGGTATTTACCTTGCGCTCAATTTTTAGATACCCTCAACCCATTGGCTACTAAAGAAGCTCTCTTCTTCTTCTTCTCATATCTCTTCTTCCATTGCCGCTCGCCATCATGACTCCCCACAGCGAAGTTTACCTGAACGGTGATGCCACCACCGCATCTCAGACCTACACCAATGGCACAAACGGTACCAACGGTACCAACGGCACCAACGTTGCTCATGTTTCCAATGATGCCATTGTCAACGGCGCCAGCACTGGCCCAGTTACTGGCCCTGTTCACGTTGGTCGAGTTCACAAGGAACGCTCCAAATACATTGAGGCTTCTCCTGCCGACACTGAGTTTGACCTTGTCTGCGTCGGCTTCGGTCCCGCGTCCTTGGCCGTCGCCGTTGCCATGCATGATGCTATCGCTGCTGGCGAGAAGCTTCGCCCCGATGGCGCTGCTCCTAAGGTCCTCTTCCTAGAGAAGCAAACTCAGTTTGCCTGGCATGCCGGCATGCTCCTCCCAGGCGCCAAGATGCAGATCTCCTTCATCAAGGACTTGGCCACCCTCCGCGATCCCCGATCCGAGTTCACCTTCCTCAACTACCTCCACAGACAAGGACGTCTTGTCGAGTTTACCAACTTGAGCACCTTCTTGCCTGCCCGTACCGAATACGAAGACTATCTTCGCTGGTGTTCATCCTTCTTTGATCACGTTGTCCAGTATAACAACGAGGTTCTTTCCATTTCCCCAGAGAGCAAGGAAGCCGGCTCAACCAAGACCTTCAAAGTCCAAGCCCGCCATGGTAAGACTGGCCAGATCCAGTCCTTCACCAGCCGACATGTTCTTGTTGCTGCCGGTGGCCAGCCATCGCTTCCTAAGAGCCTCCCTGCCAAGCACCCTCGTGTTCTTCACTCCTCTCAGTTTGCCAACATGGCCCCTAAGATCTTGACTAAGCAGAACGCTCCTTACCGAGTTGCTGTCATTGGAGCTGGCCAGTCAGCTGCCGAGATCTTCAACAATGTCCAGACTTTGTACCCTAACTCCAAGACTTGGTTGATCATGCGCCAAGAGTTCCTCCGTCCCAGCGACGACTCCCCTTTGTAAGTGCGACAGTATACTGTGCGAATGCGGCATGCTCTAACATGGTCCTTAGTGTCAACTCGATCTTTAACCCCGAGTACATCGACAACATGTGGCCCCGAACTGCCAGGTCGCGTCAGAACTTGTTGACTGAGGCCCGGGCAACCAACTACGGCGTCGTTCGCCTGGAGCTCATTGAGCACCTCTATGAGAAGATGTATGACCAGAAGCGCGAGATTAGTGATGATGAGCGTCTCTGGCCTCACCGCATCCTGGCTGGTCGTCAGATCGCCAGTGTCGATGACAAGGGCGACAAGCTCGAGATTAAGGTGCAGCACGTTCAGGACGGTCCTCTGGAGGGCTTCGTTGACGCCGGCGAGCAAGAGATTCTCGAGGCTGATCTTGTTGTTGCTGCCACCGGATATAAGCGCAGCGCACATGTGGACATGCTCCGAGATGCCTGGAACCTGCTGCCCAAGACTGTCTCCGGACGCAACGAATACACCAAGGGAGTTGACGGCTGGAACGTCGACACGGAGCAGGGCGAGCGCAAGCTAGCCGTTGGCCGAGATTACAAGGTCAAGTTCTCAGAGGGAGCCGTGGCCAAGGACTCTGGTGTATGGCTTCAAGGCTGTTGCGAGGGTACCCATGGCGTATGTATCCCCCCTATCCCCTTTCAGATTCCCCAAATTACTAACGATAGCCATAGCTGAGCGATACCCTCCTGTCTGTTCTAGCTACTCGGTCAGGCGAGATTGTGAACTCAATCTTCAAGCAGCAGTAAAGAAAAGGACGAACGAAGCGAATGAGTAGTATATAACGAGACGAGATTTGGATTCAAAAATTGGGCAGCGAAAACTAACTGATTGTTGTTGGATAGAGATACCTGCTTGGGCGCGGGTTGTGCATCATGAACACTCTATCATGGTTGCGTATTCTTTGTCTTTTTCCTCCTTCTTTTCTTCTCCCATAAGCAGTATCTTCCCTCTGTCATTTCCTTTGTGTTCTTTAATTTTTTCCCCCTCTTCTATTTTATTATACCAGTCAGCAATGCGTGATGGGGGCATTGGAATGAATGAAAATTGAGGTTTGCATCGATATGATAGAGTTGCATATGACAAATCTGACGATCATGTCCAGGCCGAGGCTCATTATGGTTACTTTCCCACGTGAAGTTGCTTAGTCTGTGTGATGCGATGCAGGTATAGTCGGTCATGGTGGCACACATGCACATAATGCCATCACCATTACGACCCTAAGCATGTCCGGATGCGAATGTATCTTCATTTTAGGCTGATGGCTTTGATTGCACATGCATCACTTTACATGGCCGTAGTCGGGCGGTCCCGGTATACGCATCGTCGAAGTCATGACTGGATGACATTGATTCAAGCCTGATTTTGGTCACCAAGTAGTCCATAGACACTGCCCTTTATACACATACGTGGATGGCATCTCCGGTGTCGTGGGGGTCAATGAGGCATATTGTTCATCCGGTGTTAACGTCCAAGAGCTGGACTGTATCCTAAGAACTCGGTGCCTATTATGGATTACGACGTTGATGAGTTGAAGGCCTTTCTAGTGAACTAATTCCGGGGTTGTCTCTCGATGATTGAGAACCATCGCGTCGTTCTTTTTGATGGATTGACCTTTCTAGATCATTCATCCCATGCGTTGGCGGGATGATTAAGAGTACAAAGGTACCTTAAGTACCTATTCCCTGTAATTCAATAATCGACGATCCCTGCCCTTACTCTTGTTATTAATTACGGATAATTACAGGGGAATGCACTTGCCGGAGCTTGTAAGCAAACGGGAGAACGTTGAACCCACGTTGAACTACTAAGGCAAGTAAGTAAATTAATTAAATTTAAAAAAGATTAAGAAAAAAAATCCAAGCGCAGTCGAGAACAGCACCCAAGTCAATCCACCTCCGAGGAGCCTTCTTCCTTACTTTGTTGCTCCAACGAATTGCTTTCTTCCCCTCTCATCTCAGAGTGTAAGTGGGACTACTTTCGAGTGTGACAAATCGTGGTGGGAGTACGCTGCGCAGCAGAGTGTACTGCAAGAAAATACCATCAAAGACGTGAGGGAATTTATCAATCCAGGTACCTAACATCATTACACTGCAACGGGAAGAAGGCGGGAAAAAAATACCCCCAGATATCCCATCCAATCCCTATTCCAGACCCCATCCCGCGCGGGACCGGACCGTGCCCAGAAAGCTAATCGTAGTACAAACAGTCTTTTAACGTTCGGTTTAATGACCGTTGCCGTTGCTGTCACGTCGTATACCGGAACGTATACGTTTGCGTCTTGATCATGAGCCCTGGTACTGGTACTGCCATAGCCGATACACAAGGTACAGGGCCGAAGCAGCAGCAGCAGCAGCCTGTCCAGTCAGCCCCGTCGACGGCTCCGTCACCAGATTCCGCTCCAAGCAAATCATCAGCAACAACACAACAAAGACTCCCGGTCAATCCCCGTCGTCACAAGGTAGCTGCTGAGAATCGAAAACGAGTACCCACAGCGTGAGTTTAAGAGTTCCTCTCTCTTTTTTTTTTTTTTTTTCCCACCTCATGTGCATGCCTCCCTCCCATCCTCCCCATTCTCTTGTCTTGTCTTGTCTTGTCTTGTCAGCTCTGTTTGTCATCTTAGACCAAATCTATGGTCAAGTGAAGTGTGGCTGACCACCTCCGTAAAGAGGATAAAGGTCAAACAACCACATTCATACTCCTGTCAATCCATAGTTTGTTTGCTCTCGTGTTTCATCCGTGGACATCCCAGCTTAACATCTTCTCTGCTTCAAGATGCAATGCTTGCAATATCCGTCGTATCAAATGCTCAGGCGAGCAACCATGCCGCCAATGCCGGTCTTCATCACGCGACTGCCTCTATCCAGTCCCTGTTGATAAAGTGTCTATCCCGCGCGTTGAATTAGACGAATTGAAACGCAAGGTTGAGCTCTATGAAAAGGCACTGAAAGATCTGGCATCCGATGGCACAAAAGGCCACGAGTTGCACCCTCCATCCGGCCATTCTGCGTCAGATAATGGCGCCGACGCAGCCATGGCGGCGCCATCTGCAGCGGCATCAACAACATCAACGGCCATTCATCAGAGCCATACACCACATGCCAGTACTTCAACCTCCGTTTCTCACGGCAAGCCTTATTCTTCCCCTGCAACGCCTCTACCAAGTTATAATCTGCCACACCACTACACGCAATCTCGCTATGAGACATATACAGCTCGGCCCAAAGATTCGGTGCAAGGGCATCCTCGATTCCATCATCTCCACCAACAACACTCTCACTCGACCCCTCCTCAGAATAGACAGGACAGTGACGAACACGCCCAGACTGAGGGCCGTCTTCTTCACGATCCCGATGGCCATGCCCGCTTCCTTGGTGAGACGAGCGGTGCAACTTTTCTTGACTACTTGAAAGAGTTCATGACAACAGTTCTGCCCCTAGCGTACCAGAACCTGCGTCACGGATCTGATGGGAGTGCATTCTTATCAAGCCTTGGAAGTTACCAGACTTATGATTCTCGACCACTGCATGACCGTGATGTTGACCCCTTCTGGCTACCTTCTCCAATGGAGATGGACAGTATGCTTTCCGAGCTGCGTTTCTTTATCCAAGATGGCAACGGTCATTGGCCAAGCGGTGGTATCTATTGGTGGGGGAGTCTAATGTCGTCGCCCAAACTGCCTCTCCTAGGCCAAGAATCAATCACCGCTCGCTTCGACAAACACCGCCATCTTGCATTCTACCATACGGCCTTTGCCATGGTTTCTCAGGCTACGGCCGTGCCGTCCCAGCTCATCACGGATTCGAGCGTGAGCGAACTCTACTTTAGTCGCGCTCGTCTTCTATTGGGGAATCCTCTTGACATAACTCGTTTCACAATCAACGAGGTAGCAACTCTGGCGTTGATGGGCCTGTATCTTGTTGAGATGAATCGTCGGGATGCTGCTTATATGTGTGTGAGCAATGCCATGCATATCAGCATCATGCATGGTGCTCATCGAGGTTGGATTGATGAAAGCGCCAAGAGGGTGTTCTGGACCCTGTACACGCTTGATCGTTATTTGAGCTGCCTAATGGGGCGACCACCGGCTATCATGGACGATGCTATCCGGCTACCGCTTCCTTGCGATTCTCCGTACGTACAGTATCCTCTTCTTGATAAATCGCGCTTCTAACGTGTAATTCCCTAGATTGTTGCCTCCTTCGGATGGACTCCGAGCCCACGTGGAATTAGCACGCATCTCTGGGCATATTGTGTGTAACACATACAGCGTATCTCCATGGGGGAACAAGAAGCCCCCAGAGAAGCACCTCGATGAAGCACTTGCGATGCTTGATCGCTGGAAATCGGAACTTGTGCCTAGGCTTCAGCTTTCTAGTAACGGTTTGAGTGATGACCCAGCCTGCTGCATGCTGCATATGTCATATAATCAAGTATGTCGTGAGCTTCTGTGTGCTACACCACGTTGTTTTACCTGCTAACAGACCACAGCTTGTGATATTGTCTATAAGACCAGTGTTTTTTGCCGCCGTCAAGAAGACATTCGCTGAGAGATGCGTAACCCGGCAATCTTCACTCGGTTCTCATCCACAGCTCTCTGAATTGAGACAATGCGTGATCGCAGCTGAGCAGAACATCCGTTTGGCTCGGCAGATGCTGACACTCATCCGTCCTCGAAAATTACTCCAAGCTGGTCTACATCATATCTTCAACGGGGCCATATGTCTTCTGCTTCAGGAGCTGATATATGACGCAAGCCCGCCACTATGGGACACTCAGGCTCGTCGTGAAGACATTGACTTTGTCATCTCTCGGTTCGAGGATGAGAGCCGCATAGGGAGTAACTACGGTCGGGATTGCGCCACTGTCTTGAGGGATCTCCGCGCTCTTGTGCAACGTCTGACCTCGTATGTCGAGACTGTCTCTGGGCCTTCACGAACCGTCAGTTTGTCTCATCAATCGACTATGTATGATCCAGTCGAGACTAGGACAACAATAGACACAAACCAATGGTCTCAGAAAACAACATCAGAGTTTCTGCAGCAGCCAATACTTGTTGAACAAGGACATGTGTTGTATAATGAGTTGGTGTCCTGGATAGATGATGATTGGCAGACATATGGAGGTTACATGATTTGAAAAGGCTTTCATGAACGCTTGTACATTAGAGCGATAACACGATTGGCGATATCTGGTCTACGTTTTCTACGTTCACAGGTGAATATGATAGGCTTTAATTAATTCTCATGGATGCTGTAAGTTACTGGTGAGACTAGACTATTAAGAATTGTCTCCAGCTGCGGGAATTAGATTTACACCTCAGCGTTGACGTGGTAGCGATGATGTCATGTGATACCTTCCATTTCAAGGATGCTACTTACTTACCTAACTTAGTAGAGCACCTACCTAAACTCATGATGAAACTTCATCCACTATGCCAATTCCCTGGGTATCATCATCGCATCGCAATGACAGCGGTGGCCCTTTTTCGCTTGTCGAAGAACATTCACCGTCTATCTAGCAAGCGCTTATTCTCAACAACCATGACTAAACTTGAACACCGTGCGGTTGCTGGCAGCTTCATCTTCAAGTTTCCCGACGACGACACGAGTAAGAAGCCTCAGGTTGCATTATTCCGCCGAAGTGGTAAAGTAAAAACATACCAGTAAGTTTTTCTCTGATTTAAGAAAAACAATTGATCTTATTGGACCTGGTCGTTGATATTCTCCTTTTCCCCAGACACAAATATGCACCAGTATCAGGAAGCGTGGAGGAGACGGATCGGGATCCCCTGGCAACTGCATGGCGAGAGCTTCATGAAGAAACCACTCTAACTAGCGAATCTCTTCAATTGTTCCGCCGGGGAAAGCCTTACTCTTTCGACGACGAATCCGTTGGTCGAAGATGGACGATCAACCCTTTCGGGTTTGTCCTCAAATTAGAGAAGGATGGGGGACGTGGAGAAGCCGGCATTCAACTCGATTGGGAGCACGAAGGCTACGAATGGTTTGATCCTGATTCAGTCAACGAATCCGATTCATTCCAAGGCGTGCCGCGCCTATTGGAAAGCTTGAGGCGGGTCTGGTTCAGCATCGACCTTGGGGAGGAGGCGGGCAAAGCACTGGGCGAAGGTCTCATCGTCTTGCAAAGAGACCACGACAGTGGTGCTCGACAACTGGCTTCCAAAGCTCTCGCCATCTTTATCGATGTGATCGGAAAGATTGACACAGCCTCGCGAGATACTTGGTGGAGGAATATCCGGTTTGCTGGGTGGCATCTATGGAAGAACGGAAGAGAAAGCATGGGTGCACCCATTCTCAAAGTCGTACTCTCCAGCCTGGAAATCATCGAGCGCAACCTACCTAATGAGAAATCTCTGTCAAGAGAGGCAATAAACAACATTGTGCACGAGCTGAGGGAATATGAGCACCAACGTCACGAGGATGGCTCCAGGGTTAGTGCATCTTTCAATGCCTTTCTACAACAGCACTATTCGGGGGCTGAGCATTTGCGTCTGCTCACTTTATCGTCCAGCTCCACCATCCGTTCCGCTTTAGCGGATGCTTTGACAAATGGTGCGGTACCTCTAAATGTTCGAGTCCTTGAGTCACGTCCACTTTTTGAAGGCGTCAAAATGGCCAAAGCCCTTGGCTCTTTTGCCAGGGAAAACAACCTCGAGGCAAATATCTCAATTTACACAGATGCCAGCGTCGGGATAGCGGCACAGGACGTTGACGTCGTGCTTATAGGTGCTGACCTGATTGACAAGACGGCCAATGTCAGCAACAAGACGGGATCATTGCCCGCTATCCTCACAGCAAAGTACGTGTCACCAAAGGCCAAGGCTGTTGTGCTGTCAGACAAGGAAAAAGTGCTCCCCTTTGAGGCGCCTGAGCAAGAAGAGAATGACCCGCAGGAAGTCGCGGAAGCCTGGAGGAACATCGAGGGAGTATCGGATAACGAGGCTTCTAGAGGACTCCGCATCAATAATGTATATTTTGAGTGGGTAGCTGCCGATCTGATCGATCATTACATTACAGAAGATGGTACCACTAGTGCGGCAGACATTTCTGCATGGGCGCAGGATGCCTTGAAGCGTACAGAACGGTTCTTTAGTGATTTGTAATCACTGTCACATAAATGATGGGACGACAAGACATCAATGCGGAAACAGGAAATGCTTCTCGGTAGACATTTGAGTCTGTATGAATATGGTTGCTTATTGAGCAGAATGGTCGATGTCATGTGTCACCAGACGGACGTGCCTTAGTAGGCTTACTTAACTGCAAGTGAAGTGTCATGGGGAAAACATGGCATTTTTCGGGTAGACTTGGCCAACGCGAACAGAATAAGCGGCTTCTGGTCAGGGATTGGGAGACAAACTGTCAGATACAGAATTCCCCAAAGCCCAGTCAGTCATGCGATTCGTTCACGGCGCCGCGGGGTGATGTGTGGTCAGATTTGACCATGTCAACGACAAAGTCATAGGCGGTGTCGTTAACAAATAACTAACTCCGGACCAGCGCATGAAGAATCCAATGAGCAACAGCAAACAGGAATGCCAAGCAACAAACAAACACTTTCTGGGTATGGAGAGCGAGAAGCATTTCCCGTTTGTTGATTGTACTGTACCGGTATTCAAAGGGCGTGCTTACTTGCAGGTCAGCCTTACAGCCCTAGCACTCATGGGCCGAGTTCAGTTGTTCAACCATCGCAGCAAGCGTCTTCATTCGTTGACCAACTAATGGGACGGTTTTTTAGTTCCTTGTTTAACCAACTAACTGCATGAGTGGGGGAAAAGGGCTTACAATGGCCCAAGTGACCAGCGTCGCAGCAATGACTGGTGAATGGCGATGTCCTAGTTAAGCTCAATCTCCGCTAGCTCCAAACGAGCCGGATGTTGACCAAAACCCTGGAGCGCTCGACACCGACACTGGGAGGGGGGGAGG
>JABFFC010000605.1:0-28468 GCA_013623535.1 Fusarium penzigii
GCAGGCCTTCCACACTGAACCTGCCCATTCTTGAGCGGGCTGGTTCGGAACAAGGTAAGTATGAAGAAGAAAAGAAGAAAACAGGCAAAGGGAGGCGGCGAAGGTCCAGCTTTATAGCAACCGGGAGACGGAATTTGTGCCTCAGGGCTTAGGCAGAAAGTGCTGTAGCCTGGAGGCTGGAGGGAGGCAGGCAGAAGACCCACTCTGTAATTTCGTTTGCTGCAGCAGGAGCCCTGGTTGGCTGGTTGGCTGATTGCACAGCTGTTGTAAATGAGAAGGCATGGTCAAACCCATCTCATGAGCATGAAATCACAAGCGTGTTCCAACTTATGCTCCTATGTTCAAGTTTCTAAGCTTAACATAGGTACCAGTCAAGTGTCATTTGTGCATACTGAAAATAAACGACAGAGGCTGCAAACATCTGCCAAAGGAGTGCTTTACACTGCTGAATAGCAACCATGGTTCTCACATTTTATACATCAGGCATCAGTTCCAACAAGACGCGGAAATGCATATTGACCATAACTCTCTAGACCAACTTACCGTGTAGAAAGCACCGATCAATTGTGGCAGGCCGTGGATGTCATTTTTGGTCTATGGATACCCGTTTGTAAAATCAATAAGAATTGGGGTTGTTTGCAAGAACTCAACTCGTTTTGCAAAGTTCGCTTTATCGATAAGACTGCATATGAAAACGTCTGTGAATTGACAGGAAGATTGATGAACAAGCACCAGATCTTTTGCCATAATTGAATCTGTTGTAAATGCCCAAATACATAGATATCTAACTAAGTTGGCTGAAATAGATTTTCTTTTTGGTACGATGGAAATAATCTGAAGAAAAAAAGATAATGTCCCCTCGAGGTAGTAAATGCTGTACCATACCCATGGCACAACCTACAATAACCCCAAAGTTCATGAGGTAGGACTTTAAGCAAGCATGTCTTCCACCAGCTAATTGTTAGGTCATCAGTTTTTTTTCGGCCACGCCTGCTTGCCGCGGGCAGCCAGTCTTCACCTCTCGAGAAACCCCATCGTCCCCACCAAGGTCCCAGACCACGTGACACGCACAAATCGCACTTCTCGCCTAAACCCCACCACAGGAAACTCGCCAGCACGTGTAGGGCTCGAAAACCCTTCTAGGAATTTGACAAGCCTCAACCCTCCGAAATTTTGAACGCCTTACGACCCGACCATCGACAATCGGAGCCCGTTGATCGCAAGCAGACACAATGGTATGAGAGAATCCATACGCCCTTTGATGCGATGCGTGTAGTATCGCAGACGTCGAATTCGTTGCTGACCTTGTTTCCACCCACAGGCGATCAAGCACAACCAGAAGCTTCTCAAGAACCGTGAGCCACCACCCGCGAATATAGCACAATCGACGATATCTTGGAATTATATCGACTGACACCTCTCCTACAGACTTCCGCAAGGATTGGCAGCGCCGGGTTCGAACCCACTTCGACCAGGTATGAAAACGACAACCTCTTTCGACGAGATGCGGCCCTTTCGCTATCGTTCGCCCACGACATTGAGATGAAAAAATTACAGGATATTAACTTTTGTGGAAATAGCCCGGCAAGAAGTCCAGAAGACGTACTGCTCGTCAGGCCAAGGCTGCTGCCCTCGCTCCCCGTCCTGTCGACAAGCTCCGACCTGTTGTGCGATGCCCTACCATCAAGTACAACCGACGAGTCCGTCAGGGCCGTGGTTTCACTCTGGCTGAGCTCAAGGTATGATTCGAAAGCCCTTTCTAGCCAGAGACGTCGGACGAGAAGACACGAAAAAAAAAAAATCGAAACTCGCCCAACGATCTGGATTTATGTTTCTGATGCAATTCTGACAATTTCCCACAGGAGGCCGGTATCCCCAAGGCTTTTGCCTCCACTATCGGTATCTCTGTCGACTCCCGCCGACAGAACCTCAGCGAGGAGTCCCTCGCTGCCAACGTCGCCCGCCTCAAGGCCTACCAGGAGCGATTGATCCTCCTCCCCCGCCGATCCAACGCCCCCAAGAAGGGTGACCAGAAGGTCAACGTCTCCGAGATCGAGAAGGCCACTCTCCTCTCATCCGCCTTCCCCATCGCCCCCACCGACATCGCTGTCAAGGAGATCAAGAAGAGCGAGATGCCTTCCGCCATCGAGGCTGGTGCTTACCGAACTCTCCGTGTCGCCCGAAGCAACGCCCGATACCAGGGTGCTCGGGAGAAGCGTACGCGGGATGCGGCCGAGGCCGAGACTGCCAAGAAATAAACTTGCAAAAAGGGAACTGGTGTTTGAGGGTTTTGCTCTTTGCGTCTCTAAGGAAGGGGCAACGTCGGTTCGAGGCTCTGATGAAAGGCTTGGCCGGGTATGGAGGGAGATATACTCTAGGCTCAGCTCAAAGAATTTACTGCATGATCACCGGCTTTGTTCTGTAATCAGATGGTCGAACGGAAGTAACGCGTGCACGCACACAAGGTGTCTGGTCAAAAAGTTTTTATCGGTTTGCTCCTATTTCCTGGTGCTCAAAATTACTCATGATTGTGATGCCTCATTGCCTTGACCTGTTCTATCTTGTGAATACACTATGCTTTTCCCCTCTAATCCATGCTGCTGAAGATGCCTCGCCATGATACTCGACTATCTATTCCTGGGATTTAGTCAGACCAAGCAACTGAGTTCCCTCACTAATCAGGTTGCGCACTAAAGTCACATCCTTCGGCGAAAGCAAATCTCCCGCATTTTTCAGCATCTCGGTACAGAGTACCAGACAATTGTCCCTATCAACCTTGGCTATGTTGGCCTGCTGCTTGGGGTCAACCTGTTGTGGTTCGAGTTTCAATCCAGGTAGCGTTGCTGCCACCTCGTGTGCGGGATCAGTCGAGGCCGCCTCGATCTGAGCCTGTCCTTCGTTTGTAGGCGCCTTCTTGCCTGTGATGGCTACGCTGAGAGCATTGGCAGCCTCCGGGTTGGAGAGTGTACTAGCAATGAGATGGGCGCCTTCTGGTGAGCGCGCAAGAAGAGCAAAGACGAACCAGGCCTCGGATCGTAGAATTGGCCACTTTGGTTGAGTGACGAGGAACGACAATGCTTTGCACAGATCGTGCTTGCTGTAAAATGAGGCTCGTAGACGGCCATCAACATCAATACCTGACGTAGCCTGAGAATCTGACACTTCTTCAACCTTGGGATGCCACTCGGATAGAATGGGGGCAGCAGGTGAGGTGTGAAGCACCCGACAGATGGTAGCGATGGAGCGAGCCGCCTCCACCTTCGTGGGCTCGGTGTCGGTTCGATCAAAGACTGATAGGATGTCGTGCACAGTGGTATGCTCACTTGAGGAATCAGACACGTCCGCAGCCCGAGGCGCACAGATCCGGCCAACATTCTCTGGGCAGTTGACAAGTAACAGTCGGATCAGCGACATGGCAGAGAACTGAACCTGCGGCAGGGAGTCAATCAACAGAATGCGGGGGACGACTGTAGGCTCGAGCAGCTTGCCCAAAACGGCCTTGTTCTTCTGTGGAATAGCGAGGTTCTTCAGAAATGAGAGGGCCGAATGAAGCAGTTGAGCATCCATTACAGAGGGGTTAGATAGAATGTTGATGAGAGGTTCGTGGATCTTGTCTTTCTGCACAAGGGCAATCGAGGCTTCATCAGAGCGCGAGAGATTTCCCAAGGCAAGACACGCGGCAGACTGAAGATTGGGGTTATCACTCTTGAACCAGTTCATGAACTGCTGCATAACCGGGCTATTGATCAGATAGTACGTAGCAAACATATCGTTGCCAGTTAGATCCGCCAGTGTTGTCAGCAACGATGTGCAAAGTCTTTTGAGGAGGGCCATCTTCTCCGGATCTTCGTCAAACGAAGAATGGGCAGCCTCGAACGCTGTTAGGAACGTTTGCACCTGCTGGTCTTCAATAAGTCTCTGTTGGAAGGACTCATTGGCAAGATAGCTTGCGGCCGTTGATACAAGCACAATAAAGTCCTCGATATCATCCTTACAGGGAGAGCTGGTAGCAATCTCAAGGAGAAGCTGGGCTGTCTTAGGGTCGGCTACTTCGTGCTCGCCGTCCTGGGTAATGAGCATGGAAAGAATCTTGCAGACATAGTCGATGAGATGCGTAGAATCAGAATTGATGAGGGAAGGGAGTAGTTTGATGAGGTGCTTATTCAGACCGTCTTGTGACGCAAGAAGCTGAGCAGGATCTGTAGAAATCGATGAGCATAACATATATCATTAAGAAAAGGCCAACCTTACCATAGTCGACAAGAGTGTTGTATAGCACTGGTATAAGGAACGGGATAAGGTCCTCGTTTTGAAGATGACGAATTATGGTAGAAATATGCTTGCCCACGACAACTCGCTCACGGTTTTCGTTGGTATCGGCACATGAATTGCCGATGATGCGTAAAGCATGTACTTTGACACCGTGACTTGGTTCCTCCTCGGCTGCTAGGACATCGAGAAAGAAGTCAAGAATTCCGGACTCTCCATACGGAACTCGCCATGCGACTTGAGGATGTTAGCCAACACGGGGTTTATCGAGTTGCGGTGAGATAACCTACCATCCCGACTTCCATCGCCTAGAGTCTTGGCTATGAGTTCCAGATTGGGAGATTTATTCTCCAAAGCCTGCCGGCAAGTCTCGAGAACATCTGCTAACAGCTTCGTTCTTCGTGACTGGGCTTCCTCAGACTCTGCTGTCTCGTCGTAGGCTTCCGGAGACAAACCGCTGCCCTCCTTTTGGATAAGGGCAGCAATATCCTGGGGACTCAACTGCATGATACTATCGGGCGATTAGTATACATGGTCATGGGTTAAAAGAGCGGTTTCCTATTGAGTAGGTCGGTGTAGTTGTTGATTCCGTATGCTTATCTCATCTTACCTGAATACGAATGTTTGGACAAATGCTCAGGAAAATGCTGAATTTCCAGTTGAATGATAAAAACAAGAAACAATCGATGATATTTTCGTTACGAGTGACAAGAAGTCAAAATACCAGAAAATCAAGGCTTCAGTATTGTTATCCTGCCTAAGCTCGCAATTTCTACTCAGATAATCACGACCTACCCTGATCCTGCCCCTAGAATGTTCTCAATGCCTAGCAGCTAGCAGCGGGGTGGCTCGGGTTCGGTGAGTGGCACGGGTGGTATCGGTATTATGGTGAACCGGCAAGCTCACCGAGAAAATGATCCGGTTGATTCTCGGATATTCTTCCACAGTCGACGATTCAGTCGGGTCGGAGAGCAAAATTCCGACCTCGGGATCATCCGTAAGTTCCAATATTCTTCTTCACTTGGGAAAATTCAACGGTTTACAGCCAGCAATTTCAACGACTCTCTTCCCCGTCGCGAACGACGGATACGCGCGAAAGAATCACCTTAAACCTTGATCGTTTCTTCACATACGACACTTGACTCTCATTCACCATAATCATGGTATGCGCCCAAACACAATCCTCATTAAACCGCAAACCGGACTCGCCTCCTTCCATTTACCCTGGCCTTACATATCCATATCCATATTCCACTTGACAACTTTCACCTGCTAACATGACCTCTTTAATAGGCGCACAAATTCGTTATCACTGCCTTCCTCACAGGCTCCCGAATCCTCGGTCGTTCATTTATGGCAGCCTACCAGCAGGCGGCGACCGCATCGGCATACCAGCGCGCACAAGCCAAGGCCGGCAACACCACCGGCGGCGCCTCACTCTCCTCCGGCATGACTCTTGACGAGGCATGCAAGATTCTTAACGTCAAGCCTCCCAAGGGCGGCCAGGCCGATGTTGAGGAGGTTCTCTCACGATACAAGAAGCTCTTTGACGCCAACGACCCTCAAAAGGGCGGCAGCTTCTATCTCCAGAGCAAGATCGTGAGGGCAAAGGAGCGATTCGAGCGCGAGCTTGGCCCCATCCGCGAGAAGATGGAGCAGGAGGCTGAAATCAAACAAGGTTGGAAGCCCAAGGTTTACAATGATCAGTAGACCTAACGAGCTGTGGAAAATAGGACAATGACCTCAATCGACGACCGACCGAATGGAAGAGAGATGAACGGTGTAGGATAACAACCCATGAAGCGCTACTCGATGCCACTATACCACCCAAGGCATCTATATAGCCCACAGGCTTCTTTGTTGGGATTTTCGGTCTTGCAGCGATGAGGAGTCATTGGGGGAAAAGGGTCATTCAGGCCCATGAGGGAGAAAAGAGATTTGCATCTTCTCCCCGTGTATACATGTACATCTTCACTCGACTGCAGCATGGCACGGCGTTTTATATTTTTGGGATATCAGGCAAAAATGGGGGGCAAGGCGCGATGAGCTGCTCGATTGTTGATTCTAGATGGGGGTGCATAAAAAGACAAGACGAGTTAGGTTACGTTTCTTTTAATACTGTACGATATTTGAAAGTCATTGCCCTATCTATGCCTTCTTTATGGTCATGATTCACCATCGTTGTGTTTTGCTAAAACGCTCATGGTTTGCCTCTGATACCACCATTATTCCCGACTAAACCCGACCAGATTCTAGAAACTCATGGATCGATATCATGGGTGCAGGGTAATTGGACTTTTCTCGCAGATGCACCCAGAAATTAAAACATGTAAATCAATTCATTAACACGATTGCTTCAGTAGTTGATTTTTCTTTTTTTGTCATCTTAGGGAGGAACTGAGTAGATTTTCTTGGGGGAGTCCAAAAGACTATTCCAATAGTTATCTGCTTCTTGATTCAGCAGCGTCGCATCATGAGTAAACCATAAGAGGAGTCATGATGACCAACATCAGCACCCAAAGGTTACATATCAACCCATTAGCGCAAAAGCCCATCATCATGTCCCGAATTTGAACCATACTCTCCAATAATAGCATCCAGCGTTCCATTACTTCCATTTCTCTCCTTACTCACACCCCTTTCCCCTTCCACTGCCTGATCCTCAACTCCGTCGTATATTGAGTTGCCATACGGTGGATTTGACGCTCGCCGCACCGTATTATATGCCAGTTTTGTCCCCTGAGTGGGATCGGGAACTGGGCCACCTACTCGACGGATACTGCGTTTAAGTGCGTCGTGATGGCTTTGACGTGCGATTCGTCGACGACGAGTGATGAATACCAGGACTAAAGCTGCGACAATAAGCGGAAGACCTATGACTACTATAACTATTCCGGCTATTGAACTGGGACCAAGACTTTTTGATGGCGTTGACGAAGCAGTCGGAGGGGAAGTAGAACTCTCAGATGAACTAGTCTCGCTTGCCAAAGTGGTAACTGTGGATATAGTGTGAGTGATTGAAGATATAGCCTGGTCAACCGAAGATAAACCCAGACTTGTCTTGGAACTCTCTTCCCACGTCCATACGCCTGTGACGGGGAGAGTTAGCGTCGAAGCGTCGAAGTAGAACTTGGAGGACGACGGCGGTCTCGGCGGAGGGAATAATGGAAGATCTAGCGTTGATGCAACAGATTTCGTAGGGAGGCCTTTCCGTGGGCCGGACCGTTGAGTAGATGAACTATGCCATTAATCAGAAAGATGCCAAAGTTTGGAAGTTTGGGCTAGCTAACGGGTTTTCAGACTTCTTTTCACCATCTTTTAAGGTGCTCGCTTTGCTCTCTTTTGTGGTGCTAGACATGATCGTCTCTGCGATAACCCCTACGAGCAGCTTCAGACGTGGATCTTTTGATCAATAGGAGAATGCCAGCGTTATATATGGGACGTGCTCATCGTGAGGGCCATGGCCTTTTTTATAGAAATATATACACACACACATGGTCGACGAGGAGCTGAATCATTGTGGTATCAAGCATGTCCTGTTTGTTGATGAAAAGTTTGCTCCGGTTGACGATACGCACTTCAGACTGTGATGGTAAGTAAAATACTGCAATGTTGCTCATGGCCATTGCATAAAACTGTAACTGGTCATGGGGTACTGAAAGAAGCATCGGTCTTTGTTTGCCAACGTTCCCATTTTATCCCTTCTTTCTCTTTTTTTCTTTGTTTCTGCTGTACCACTATGTCTTCCGTCTTACAAGGCCCTTCCAATAATCAAAGCTATTCTCGTCACTCTGCAATGTCCAGATCTTGCCCGTTGCTCTTCCGCTTGCATCTGTCTCCTCCACACGTAGCATGCCCCAATCCCGTGTAATGCCCAGCACTCTCGCCTTGACGCCCCCCTCCGCTTCCAGGGTGACTGCCTGACCAGTGTGTAACCAGTGGCGATAGTATCGAGCCTCAAGGTCGCTGGAGAAGCCTTCGCGGAGGAACTGGGCATAGATGGCCTCGATGCGAGTAAGGACGCGGGCGAGGAGTGTTTCTAAGTGGAGTTTGGGAGCGCCAGGAGGAACAAGGTCGGAGATTGAAATTGTGGGACGGGGGTTGATGGTGTTGAGACCGATACCAAGAATGATTTGATAAGAGCCGTCGAAGTAGAGACACTGTGATAGAATACCGCCGACCTTTACGTATGAGGCCTGGTCAACTGGTTTTGTTGGATCAAGGGCATCTGCAGATCGTTAGTAGCGGCGCTTCACAACATTAAGAGGCGACTTACAAATATCGTTAGGCCACTTGAGTTTGACAGGAAGCTTCTCATATCCTCTATCGTAGGATTGTATGGCTTCAACCATGGCGATTGCAGCGATGTACTGAATGAACACTACAGGGCGGGACATGGCAAGGTGAGCAGGGTGGTTAATGACTGTCGAGAAGATGAGACTGCCAGGGGGTGCGATCCAGACGTTTGTGCCACGACCACGACCTGCAACTTGGGTGGTTGCGGAAACAGTAAATCCAGTAGGAAGCTTGGACATGAGCTTAGGGTTCCTGAGAGAATAATTAGACAAGTTCACAAAGTCATGTTTCAAAACGTACTTTTCGAGGATGGTGTTCGTGCTGGTCAGCACTTCACCATACATAAGCAAGCTGCCCCAGTTCTGAGCTACGGGCTCAATTTGTCGATATCGCTTCAGACTTGAAAAGTACAAACCATGGTTGAACTGGGGTGTAATCTTGGGATGCGGAGGGCCTGTTTCATGAGGGTAGATTTTCTTGACGACTTTACTGTAGTCGATGATACCGTTACTGTCTTGGGAGTTATCGGAACCATCAGTGTCCGGCAAAGAACGGTGAAGGCCCTCAACACTCCAGATCGTATCTTCGTTCTGTATGTGGAAAGTGTCCGTCTCTGCTTTTATCCATTCCTCGCCGTTTTCCTTGTCGATAATGTCTGCCCACGAGGTGAGAAGTTCCGAGACACCGGACTCGTCAATAGAGGAGATATGTAGACGTGAGAGAGAGGGTATTCCCGAGTTGTCTTGACTGATCTCCAGTCCAAGCTTGGAAAGACAGGCTTTGAGGAAGCCGACTCGGTCTTTGTCGGCCTCTGTCAGCCTGCTGATTAGCTCATCGTAACCAGGAACAGTGGGTTGCGGGTTCAGGTTGATGGCAGCGAATCTGAAGTTTTGTTAGTATTGTGATAGATGCAAAGGACATCAGGTCTCACTCTGGATGGGGGCCAGTTAGCATAGCCTTGCCATTGCCAACCGTGCAAAGAACCACAGCAGCCTTTCCATCACCACCGTCGACATCCGTCTCGTCAGCATAAGATGCCAAGACCTCGACTTTCCTCTCCTTGACTGAAGCAGCATCGACAAACACACCACCGCCATTGTAATAAGAAATCACCTCGTCGGCAACCTCTTGTTGAAATGCATTCTTAGACACACTCAACCGCACGGTTCTCGCACCTTTCTCACTGCGATACTCAAACCCCTTGAAGGCGCCGCCGCGACAAGTGCCCGGAAAGAAACCCAGTTCTCTACTCCCGATAACCTCCAGGGGCCTATTTCCGACCTCGAATTCGCATCTCCTGCTGCCATAGTAGCCACCGGCGCAGAACCCCAGGTAGGCACCGCCGCGACGAACATAATCGCTTATGCGGCGATTGCCCTCACCATTGAAAGCCTGGCAGAAGCCAAGATCACCACCACCTGGGAAGACCAAAAGAGCACATGTCGGGGCCCAGGGTTCCTTGAGAATGATGTTCTCGTTGATGGGGATCACGGCATAGTTGGGCCCAAGAATGCGACGTAGAGACCAGATACAGTGCCGAACACATTCAACGGTTGTACCGACGCCTATGCCTGTCAGAGATGGAAATACATCATGTGAGGGAAAACAAACCTGTGTAAACAAGGACATTGAGTCTTGCTGGAGCCATGTCGGTTTGCTCTTGGCGTTTGGCGATGTGGTACGGTCTGGTTGTATGGAGGGCCGGGAATACAATTGACCCTTTTTGTTAGTTGACTAACGGAACAGATGTTGCGGAGGTAGCTCAGGCAATTTCTTGGTTTCTGACACCACCTGACTTTTTATCCTGAATCGAATAACATCAACAACGACAATCAAATTCGGAAGAGGAAGATTTCAATTGAGAGTTTATAATTGAAAATCGCCAACATGACAAAAGAGGAAGCCGAGTCCCAACAAAAGGCTGCAGAGGAGGAGGATGATGAGCCGGATGAGTGGTTAGTCATTCCCCTTGCTTTCCTTTTTGTCCCTAACCATAACATCTCGCATGCCGTCCATTACCGTGATTTTCAAGCTAAAGCCGAGGACTATAGGGAGAAGCGAATCTTTAGTACGGGATGTGCAGGTAGGGAAATACACACAATTGCCAAAATCATAAAAAGGAAAGAAAGAGGCCGAGGAGGATAAGTGTGTTATGCGCCGTCAGTCAGGACTCAACAAACACAACCAACCCCAGTGATACACGACACGTACTGGACAGTTTAGTTGAGCCCTTGATTTCCAGCATCCGCACTATCCAACGGCCCTCGACATTTATAATACTCACTAATCTCAGCAACACCTACTAATACAAACATCAACAGATGAAAATGCAAAAATGACGGATTGCTACTTCGAAAAGAAAGATTGGCGCGCGTGTGCCGCAGAAGTTCGTCCCCTCTTATCTGTCGTCTATCTCATACCATTGAAACTCACATTCTTTTAGATGGAAGAGTTTAAGCAGTGCTGGAAAGCTCACAACAATGACAAGAGAACCTCAATGACGGATGCTTAGATTTTCGGGCGGTTATTGTAGGATATGATTTGTACTATATGTAAGGTGTATTATTATATCCATTGTTATATTCCTCTCAGTTGAATTACTTCTACAGATAATCAGAGCCATTGCTTAGCAGTTAATGATATCTGAACTGAACCACTCCAGCTCATAAAACACCACTATCACAGCTATCACCCGGCCCTTTATTCTTCCGCAAAACGCCCATCAAATTATACACCTACCGTTGATCCTAGACGTATTAACATAATTTTTTTACGCGCCTATACCTATACCGTATTACTTTTGCAATCCTCATCCCCGACCATGATTCTTCCTCGCCGTCTCCTCTTCACGGCCGCGAGGTCGCCCGCCTTTCGAGTTCGCTCAATTGCTCCTCTTCGCCACTACTCCGTCGAGACAGCCGCTCCCTCAGCCACCAATGTTCCTGCTTCGGATCCTGTAAAGGGTGACTTTTCCACACCTGAGAAGGCAAAGGAGTCGGTTGAGAATAAGCTATCTGAAACACCAAAGGTGGATGTCACGCTACAGAAGCCGAGCGAGGATTCAAAAGTGAAGGAGTCGGAGAGCGTTGCTAAGCCTGCGGCTAAATCAACGGCGACGAGATATACTTCGAAACAGTACACATCAAGAAGCCAATCAAAATACGCAGCCAAGAAGGAGACCGCTCCCCAGCCTACATCCTCGTCCTCCAAAGCCTCTACTCACACGAAAGAGCCCGTCAAAGCTACCCCCAAGCCTGAGACCGTCGAAACCCAGGACAAAGCTGGTCTCGCCTCAACGAATGACATCAAGGATATCCCATGGACCACGAGTTTCTACGGCGTCGGACAGAAGAGCGTTTCGCCAGAGCAGCATGCTATCCTGACTGAGCCTATTAACCCAGAGGATGTCGAGGTCAAGCCCGATGGTATTATCTACTTGCCTGAAGTCAAGTATCGACGAAAGCTCAATGCGGCGTTTGGACCAATGGGGTGGGGTGTTGTTCCTCGAGGAGAAGCCTCTGTCGGCAATGCCATTGTTACGCGAGAGTATGCCCTGATTGTTGGCGGACGGTACGCTCAATCCCATTAACTCACCAGACAGACAACTTATTGCAGTTTACTGACCTGAATCGTAGATTCGTTGCCGAAGCCCAGGGCGTCAACAACTTCTTCTCCACCGAGGCCATCCCCGCCGCCATCGAAGGCTGCAAATCCAACGCCCTCATGCGATGCTGCAAAGATCTCGGCATCGCCTCCGAGCTGTGGGATCCCATCTACATCCGCTGGTTCCGCAAGAACCACATGCAGGAAGTCTGGGTTGAGCACGCCACCACCCGCAAGAAGAGGACTTTCTGGTACAAGAAGGGCGAAGTCAACCCCCCTTACCCTTACAAGCTTTGTTGATAGAGAGGAGAGAGCCTAGAGAGGTCGGCGTCTGTATTTCTATAAACGAGATGTACGAAACTTGCTTGCCCCCCCGTAACATCACGATAGAACGGGGCAAGTTAATCTGTATGAATACTACTGTTGGTGGGAAGGCAATCAAAAGGCATGTCACATGCCATGTATCATTAGTTCATTATACTGGATAAAGAAGAACTTTGAAGACCATGAGCTCTTGCTTGAGCTGCGGAGTATGTTCCGCTTATGTTAAACACATACACGTTATTGTGTTCTGTTCATCGCTTAATCCTAGTGATGCTTATAAGACTATATAACCCAAGAAAAATCTCCCAGAATTCCCGAATCATGACAAGTTTGCGCCATGTCTATTGAAAACAAAAACTCCCAGTCAGGTTCGCACGTTGGGCATTGGCAGACACTTTATCGTTCGTAACCAGTTGCGCTGCCATATCGTAGACCATCATCAGGATTTCGGGCATTGTCAGTACTCCAGCCCCAGGGAACCCAGCCCCCACCAGATGGGGTACGCACTGCACCACCACCGACATTGCGTCTGCGAGGCAATGCTTCGTCTTCGGATCCGCTCTCGGCATCAATCTTTTCAAAATCGGCCTCACTGCGGCTTCTGCCCAGGCCGCTCCATGCGCTGGGTGGTCTCTGAGTGGGTTCGTCGTAGTAATCGTTACCGTCAAAGGACATTGAAGGAGCACGACGATCGGCAGCGCGTTCCTGAGCACGCTGTGCCTCTGTTCGCATATCCTGGGCCTCGCGGTCGAGGGCTGCAAGGACAATGTTGAGACGATCGCGCTGGGCGGAAATAAACGACATGCGCTCATTCGAGTTGCGCAGGTGGGGAGGAATTAGGGTGCTTGGGTTGACGACGTCACCAGATCGAGCACCCGAAGGTTGGCCACCGGCGTTTGTGGCGGCAGCAACGGCACTAGACAGCAGGCTGTAGAAATCAGTGCCACTGTTGGGTGAGCCAGCCCATTTAGCTGCCGGGACACTAAACCTCGAGAGAAGAGATTGGGTGTAGCTCTGGGTCTCGGGCGGGGGTGTCGCGGGTTGGGTTGGAGGTAGTCCGAGAACCTTTGTCTTGAAGGCTTCAATTGCGACCTGGAGGTAGGCCAATCCGGCCGAGGTAAGACGACCGTGAGCGCTTGCTATGAAATCATCAATCTGGCTTTCGTTTGCGGCAAGCCATGGGTGAAGTTTATCTTCGTATAATTGACGGGCACCTTGGGTTTGGGGGAGGATGAGGTAGAGGAGGAAGATTAGGCGGAAATAGCCGTAGAAGGGGATCCTTGGCACAAGTCAGCGAAATTGCTTGAAGGTAAGATGAATACGAGGTGAGGAGAACATACCACGAGACAATAAACCAAACCCAGTTCTCAACGAGAAGACAGCAGCTCAGAACCACCCAGTACATCAGCCATGGGGTGAGCTCGGCTGGATCAGATGTCTTGAGAGCTTTGTAGGATGCGAAGATGGGGAATAGGTAAGAGGCGACAGAGCTGTGGTCTTGATGTTAGCTGGACTGTAATTTTACGTATTTCTCCGGCAATTCTCTAGATATCGATGTTGTTCCAAGTGGGAGCTACAAGAGGGTTTCAACTTACGATAAGAGCATGGGTAGTAGGTCGAACATGGCTGCGACTTGTCTCGGTCGGGCGAGATTGGGACCTCAGGCGTAGCTACTATGATATAGATACCAGAGCGGGAAGAAGAGGCGGGACAAGAATAACGATGTAAAAGAGGATAACGAATTGACCAAGGCAGCATTCAAAGCTAGACCAGGAGTACGATATTGTTATGGGAGGAGGAGAGAATGAGGAAGATGAAAAAGATGAAAACGGACAAGGTCGAAGCTTGTGACGGAATACCGTACAAAAAAAGGCTCCAGCTCTGTACCGTAACCTTCCAGGGTGCTTCCTTTGAAAGCGGGCCCGAAGTTTCCGCAAGCGGGGGCGGGGCTTGACTTGACTTGAGCCTGAAGATTTTTTGCTGTAAGAGGGGCTGAAAGGGTAAGGCGCGCAGAAGGGGAGGACAGGACGGGCAGTAAAGAATCGCGTGACGGCCGCTAAAATGGACGGGCTGACCCCACAAGACCGCTGGTTTCATTCACTGAGACACTTCTGTCAGAGTGCCTGAGTGGAGTGGATCGGATTCGTTCGGGTTTTTTGTTCTTGGTGGTCACATGGACGGGGATTCAAGAGCATCTTGTGATACAGCAGGACAAAATCAAAGATTTGAGAGTTGGTGAATATAGCGGTGTATTTAACAAGTCGATGTTTATGATTTGAACACGGTTTCATTTGATGTCTTGATTATTTTTCCGTTGTGAGGTTTCGTATGTCGTGACGCGGCTGTGAACATGTGTCTGTAAGTTTGACACTTTGAATATGGGAGCCTAGTTGTAAGTTTTTGTGTAAGTGGTCATGCTGAATCAAAATTACCCCGAGTCACGGTGAAGGCGATAAAATGCCAGGTTTAGAGATAATAAGACGTCTAATGCTTATGTGTTCTCATTGATGGGCACCTTATTCATGATTCATACTCATCATGTTCACAAGCAGATGGCGCATCCTTTAGAACATAGGAGCAGACGGTTTACTGTTCAGCGAAACATCTACGACTATCAAGAAGGCGGTATACTGTTTTATTCGAGGAGTTCTACATGGTAGAAGTTGTGAAAGAAACAACCTGGGACCTATCAGTACGGTTTGAGCTGGTTACCCGAGAGCTACACTTCTCCATGTGTCTCTTATCGAAACCCACATTGACGAGAATAATCCGATTTGATGTAGGTAACGAGTCAGTCCAGCGTCACATTGCCAACCATATTTGAACCGGTTCTTCTTGTGTGCCCATCGGGTTAACCAACTAACCCCCTCCTCATGAATGTCCCATGCTTGAAAATTCGGGGTAACATCAACAACAAACAGCAATATTCTAGAAAAGTAGAACCCGTCAACAAGTCCCTTCCCCAACAACGGCCAAGCTACCCTTGGCGAACAAGTATCCAGGGCTGACGCGCAGTGATCACCGCGACATAGGCTGTATCAAGAACGCGGCTCCGTGTGGAGTATTTAACGTTGATAAAGTTGAAGTGGTGATGGTTTCTTGACTATCTGGGCCCACAACTAGCTACATGAAACACGTCTCTGCTGTCTTGCAGGTTGGAGCCCAGACATGCTTTCATTGACCATTTATATGTCAATATATAAACACCCACAATCACCTCTGGGTTTCAACCACTATTATGCTACGTCTCGAACGTGTTGCCATCGTGAGCAGCTAGAATCCTGATGCATGCCTCACGTCCGTTAGCTAACACTAGACGTACTTCTTGTCAATCCCCCCATCACGACACCGTGCCTCTTGTCACAAGATCCATAGATCTTAAGACGTCGAATCTAGTTTGCTGGAACTGAGAACAACGGTAAGGAGCATTATTTCTAGCCGATTTCGAGCCATCCATATCTGGTATCAGCTTATGTGTAATCCTGCCAATGACGCTTCACCACGAGATACCGACCAACATATACACACTGAACACTCCTTGTTGGTTATCTATTAACCTCCCCCTTCATACCGAGCTTACCATCTCCGAGCCTGATTTCTTTGTTTCTTTCATTTACATATTAATTGTCCTGGCTCTTACACCCCAAACACCAAAACCACTTACACAATCGCAAAGCCTCGAACCATATTTCTAGTAGAGATGGTATCGAAACCCTAGTCACCGCACAAACATCACACATCGGGACAAACAAACCTACGCGTTCTGTAGTGCATCATGCGGTAAGAGGCGCTTTTTTTCTCTCTCATCCCTCATTCTATCAAGCCGGGACCCCCTGTTCTCACCCCATTCCAAAAAGGGTTACTATTTCGTGGTATCTAACAAGGCCGCCCTCCTTAACATTGTAATTCGACGACACAATTTTTCCTCTCTCTCCCCAATATGACTCTAGTCGTATCCATAATGCAATTCCCCATACTGTTTATACCTCCGGTAACAAACGATCTCGGCTTCTAGAACATAAATCTCGTAGAACGAAGAGAAAACCTGAGCGGAAACGGAGTCCCGGGTTAAAAACTTGGGCTCCGTTCCCGCCCCCTTGTGCATGGCATATCCGATTCTCCCAACAAACATGTCACCATTCTTACGTGTTGACCGGAGAAAACCCATCTTCTTATATCCAATCTTTCCCCCACGACCTTAATTGCATACCCAGATCCAACTGGCTAGCCTTGTTTGTCTTTTCAAGTTTTGCACTTTTGACGCCCGTTCGCTTCCACTCTTGACCGACTATATAGAATACAGCACTGCCTCTTGCATCCTCCATGATTCTTCTCTTATCTACTTGATCTGGTCCTCTTTATAATCAACTTTTTCTTGCGTAACCTGGTAATATAAACAGGCATCTCTCCATCTCTCCAAATCAGCCCACTTTCTGTCTCACGACACTCTGCTTTCCTACAGTACAACCTCCTACCGATGATACGTTTCAATAGAATCATTGCCATATAACAAGAACGTGCAAGGATACCCGGATCGATTAACAAGAAGCTTTTCTTCCTTTCAGCACAAAATCGAGCCCTTTCATACTCTTGTTCGTCCCTCAATTCAACAACATCATCATCAACAACAACAACAGAGTGCGATATCACGACAACGATACTCGATATGAGTCAAAACAGACCTGGCCTAATGGCCCTTCCTGATGGTCTCATCTCTTTCGGTCCTAGAGCAAACTGCACACTTGACATCTGTCCCCTGGAAGCGAGTCTCCTACGATATCAACCCAACCTCTCTGCCAACGCCATCTTTCTCACCACGTTTGGTGTGTTGATGTTCGTGCACGCATGGCAGGGCTTCAAGACACGTGCTTGGGGTTTCATGGCCAGTATGATTGTTGGATGTATACTCGAGGTTATAGGGTACGGTGGACGATTGGTCATACACGACAACCCTTTCAACTTTATCTGGTTTTTGCTGCAGATCAGTAAGTTTTGCCAGTGGTACACTGACCTGGATGTAAGCTGACCTTGGACAGTCTGTATTGGAGTTGCCCCCGTTTTCTTCTGCTCAGCCATATACGTTATGCTCTCACAAGTGTATGTTGACTTGAAACCCATTGGGAACAGACAACTGACATGCTCAAGGATAAACTACGTTAACCCATCACTCTCCCGTCTCCCAGCCAAACTCTTCTACTGGATCTTCATCCCCTGCGACGTCGTCTCTCTGATCCTGCAGGCTGTAGGGGGTTCACTATCATGCGTCGCCGAAGATAAGGAGGCTGTCCATCTGGGTGAGCAGATCTCCCTTGCCGGGCTCATCTTCCAAGTCGTGACACTCGTCACTTTCTGCGCCCTGTTTGCAGACTATGTCTACAGAGCGTCGCGATCCACCTCACGAGATCGCCTCAACAAGGCCATGTGGATATTTCTCTTATTTCTGTTCCTCTCGAGCGTCTTTGTTCTCATCCGTTGTGCCTACCGTATTGCCGAACTTGGACGAGGATACTTCAGTGCGTTGTTCCGCGATGAAGGTCTCTTTATTGGCCTCGAGTCATGGTAGGTCGTTGACTTTTGTCCATACTGAGTTGAGGTGCTGACATCACTCAAGTGTAATGTGTGTTGCTGTGATCTTCTTGAATGTCGGTCATC
The DNA here is from genome assembly GCA_013623535.1 of Fusarium penzigii. Taxonomy (NCBI): domain Eukaryota; kingdom Fungi; phylum Ascomycota; class Sordariomycetes; order Hypocreales; family Nectriaceae; genus Fusarium; species Fusarium penzigii. Next base: position 18,145 of record JABFFC010000605.1, read on the forward strand.
CGGGATATGCTTTTGATCAAAAGGATAGTCCGGCCCCTGAGATGCAAGACACGTCCAAATCGATCAATAACGAGACGACCGACAATGTTTCTACAGAAAGCATCAGGGCCCCGAAGCGAGCTGTCCCATGAAGGGATCCCACTGGATTGTACCTCTTGTACGAAACCAAGGATAGGCTAAGACAGTCATCATGAAAAAATCATGGGGGTCTTGCTGTGTTTAGAAATTCGAATTGCTACATACTTCTTAGGAGAGAAAAAGAAAAAGCTAGGGATTAGGGATGAAATCGATACTCAATTTTAATAAACATACAAACATGTTCGTTCGCATCAATCAAAATATTCTCGGATCGCGAATTTCTGAAGCTCCAACACACTACTCGTACGCAAAGATTTGAAGAGTATTAGACGAGCTCCAGGACCCGAGATCCGAAGAGCACGCGACATTGCCCTCCGCATCCGCATCGCGTCAACCATTCTCCCCTCATTTTAGGAGATATGATTGTTTACTTGGCTTTTGTTTACTTCATGATGCCCCGCTACAGTAGCAAGATTAACGGATCAAGTGGCTTCAGAAGCCCGACGTGATGGTAGTTGCAGTGGAGGCCCCGATAACTAGCGTCTCGGTCTGTCCTGACCGTGAACAAGCGGGCTGAAGACGATGAACTCCACGACCAAGGAATCGGACTGGAGCTCCCCCATAGCCTAGGAATACTTGGCTTGGAATGACCACAAGAGCAAGAGCTGGATCAAGACCAGCCTGGGAGAACTTGTCAAATGAGACGGAGATTTGGACCTCATGCGCGCCTGCTAGCGTCTGCAGGGGAGGGGCGTGAAGACCCAGGAACCTGGATTCGAGCGTTCATGGGTTTTTCTTTACCGAGATGGAATGAAGCTGAATACGATGACGCTGTTGTAATGAAAACCGCTGATCGAGGTGTCGTTCAGGCAGTCTTGTGCAAATGGCATACCACTGGATTTGTAAGGCGTGTCAGCTGTCAAAGGGAAAGACTTTATAGCCTCGCATGTTGCAACTGATGTGGATATTAGATGAACAAATAAACTTCGAACTTCATCTCATAATGGTACTTAGTATGCAGAGTGAGTAGATTCCTCCTTACATACAGTCAGTACCTACCTAGGAGTTAATGATTTTTTTTAATTCTTTTTTATGTAGCAGCTTAGCCCTCAGCGTGGCCTGGCGTCATAGCACGCAGCACAGTCCTAATGCCTAAGATGCACTGTAACTTTCCACATGGGATAACTTGCATCCGTAATCTCTCCACATCTCTCTTTCCGCATAAATCAACTGATCTTTTCACTTGACCTATGATGAGCACTTGGCATTAGAGAGCACTTGCTGTCTTCCAGTTCGGGTTCCCCACTTGAACATGATGCATCCGTGAACTGAGGTCATGAAAAGGTAGTCCTTCCAAGCAAGTCGGCAAGTGTCAATATATCACTGGTCGTGGTATCGTCAAGTGCCCGTGGGAGTTACAGATCTGGCCCAGCCACGGTTTTCCAGCCAGGCAAGAAAACAATACACAATCATACACATATGATCGAAGCAAGTTATTTAACGCAGCCACTATATTCGGGGGTAATGAAGGCGCCTAAACTAGCCAAATCAACCATATTACAACTTACAATAAACCCAGATGTACCTATCTCTTTATTCTTTTGTATGTCTACCTACCGAGGTATCTAGGGACGTCCTCCCTCGAAATCATCATCTCCCTCGAATCTTCTCAGTCAATACTCTTATTCCTCTCTTCCTTTCCTCTCCTCTTCCTCTCTCAATTCACATTTAACCTCGATCATGCATTGCTTGCGTTGCCAATCATTCAAAATTTAAGGCTTCAATGCCATCACCCATCACCGTGTTCACCGTTGTCAGGACCAAGAGTGGGAACGTCAAATTATTAAGGCCGCAATATTGAGCATTATTTAATATGGGATTGTTTGGAAGCACGACAGTAAATAACTCCAAGGATCATCACCTTAGCACCGCAACGTAACGACAGCAGGGCTGGCTGGTGGCCGACCGTACAACTAGTTATTGACCAGGTTGAACGGGGATTCACCAAAGTCCTTTGCCTGGACAAGGCACAAAGGCCGAAATGCTCATATCGGTTGATCGCGAGGCGAGCCGTCATACGGTCCCAGCGAGTTGGGAAAGGGGCCGGGGGGGCTGAGCAGACTTGAACTCGTCATGGCTATGATCAACAGACAAGTGGGCGGCAATGGTAAGCTAATGACCAGACAATGGAGATTGGCCAGCTCGGTTCATCTCTTCCTCTGTAACAGAACGACTTGAGCGACGGTTGTGCAGGTTGGTAGGCGGAGAGGGCTAGTTGTGCAATGGAACTTTGGAAGGAATCTTTTGCTTTCCTTCGCCGTTGGTTGACCCCAGGGTTAGCGTGTCAATAAGTCAAAGCACTATGGTCATTGAATCCTACCGAGTGATTTGCCCTCCTGAGCTTAGCTAGTACCACGGACATCCCATCCCATCTCATCCCATCCAGTGTCACGGACAATTGATTTGGGAAGCTTGGCCGAGTATGGATGAAGACAGACCAGGCAGCGGGGGGGTACTTCAATCCCACTACTCCAATTTCTAGAGCACACGAGCAAAAAAAAAAAAGAAACTCTACTGACTGTAAATTGCTAGATGGGAGATGAAAGGGAGCGCATCTTTTCATTATACCAGATTATGTAGAGACCAAGATTTTTTCCGCAACACATGGCAGATCCGATTTGGGCGATGTCACCCTACACGCAAGGTACATGTGCATGGTAGTCTAGTGGTGACAGGGAGAGGAGCCAACAATCACGCCCCCCCTTTTTTACTCCTTCGTTGGAGAGGAAGAGAAAAAGGAAGAAAATTGAGAGGAGAGAAGACAGAAAAAGGGGCGGGGTTGTTGAGCCCCTGTAATGAGTTTAGTGTCAGGAACAGGGCTTTTATTGGTCCGCGGAATGAACATCTAGCTACCGTACAGGGGTGATTCTAGCGGTAGGTCTTGTCACTGGTGCTGTAGCTAGAGGTAGGCGAGAGTGTAGTCGGCGAAGAAGAAATACATGCCTGAGAGGGAATCAAGAATCTTCGGAGGTTCTTGATTTCGGCACATCTTCCCCTGTGTACGCGGGTACTGAAGGATGATTCGTGATGAGTGATGGAAACCATTGGAATTCCATTTTAGAGAAAGTTGTGGGAATGATCGGAGAAAAGGATACCTACGCTGCGATAGATCCATCGGTCAGCCTGAGTGTCGAATTGGGTGGTAATGATCGGCTGTGATCTTTTTTGCGGGAACGGCTGAATAAGGGGGGTTTATGAAGGGAATATCCTCGTCTTCAAAGGCCAGGCCAGCCAATCCATCGATTTCCTTTCGAATCTCGGGGTCTAGACGTGTAGAGCTGTGGAGATGTGGTTACGAATCATCGACAACCAATCTATTCAATTGCCTCTGATAGAGTAACCTCATTCCACTATTATTGACTTTTCCCCCTCTCTCCCGTTGGTTCTCAACATCTGAAGATGCATCCCATCCATATCTTAGTCTCCAAGCCATGTATCCTCCATGTCACCCATTCATTACAATAAGCTCACCGATCTCATCTCTCGATGCTTGAGTGTGGGATAACGTATCCAACGGCCGATCAACTCCATCAGCCCAGTCGATCCTTAGATACAGTAGTTGAAGGTTTTTTTGGCTATGTTAATCTGCAATCGAAGACTAGGAGGGAGGTTAAAACTCTCAGATCCTCAGATCATTGGACCGAGTTCAAAAAGCAAATTCTAAAACTCGCTTCTCATGTTTCATGTTCTCGAGGTGCTGATTCGCCAAGCAACTTGGATGCTCCCTGACGCCCACAGGGACCAGCAAGCCAGGCACTAGAAAGCGTCTCCGACTTGTGGCGGATGCAGGTGGTTTTCCTCCTAAAAAAAGAGGCTGCCAAGTCTGGTTCAACATTTCAGTTGACCTAGTCTAGCTGACATGTTCAACCCTAGACGAATCTCCAGGGCGTGACGAAAGAACAAGGCATAGTCTCAGTGCTAAGGTTTTATGTGCCACCTTGGAAGTCTTCGTCGGGACAAATGGTTGGCTTGTTACGATCAACCTGAAAAAGGAACAAATGAACAAACAAACGGAACAGGACTGGATCCTTGAGGGGGATAGGTTAGAAGGACGTCATACTTTCGACTGCCGAGTGGTATGTAGGAGGTTATCCTCGCATGCCTCGGTCTCGAATGGCCACCCACGGCATACCAATAACAAACAACCATCCGTACAATAACGGAAGTTCTTCTCTAAACCTCGGTATACGACCGACGAACCAACCAAACCTAATTCACAATCGTGAGGGGTTGGCGTATACAATTTTATGCTGTGTTACAAATATTGGAAATTGGTTGACGTTAATAAGCACTCTCCGATTTTCCGATATACCCTCATTTTGCCATTCTCCAGATGGCTTCTCACCATAAACTTCGACTAGTGACGGCCCAAACATGTCAAGGAAATAATCTGTCCCAAATCTACCTCATAACCGGATCATCTTGGTAATTCACGCTGGAAACCGTTGGGCTTAGAGTGCCCTCCATCATCTCGACCAGGAAGGAAGCTAAACCGAGAAGGATGCCACCGTTTGACCGTTGAAGCGAAAGAGAAAAGCCTCCCGTTTGTGGTTATCGTAGTGGTTGCCGCTAAAAGGGAGCGGGAATCACGGAAGACGAGCAAATGTGATTGAGAGGCGTACCTTGCAGTAGCCTTTGCTACACCGGTGATTTCTTTTTCCTTATCGATTCGACGTTATTTTGATGGGAGAAAAATGAAGGCCCCCAGATCGCTAGGGTCGCCTGATTTGGTAGACGGAACATGACCACCAGCAGTCACGACCGAGTCCCTGCTGTGTATCCCGATCCCAACATTCCCTGAAAAACCATTTAACCTGCTGGATTGGTGAAGCAGCTTCCCGTCGTCGATATACGGACCCTCGCACTCATTGTACCATGCTTTGATTCTATGCAGGTTCTTTATTGAGTCACATACATAGCACACACATAGTAATTAATTATATAAATCGATCCACAGACGCATCCTTACCCAGTCCTTGTCATGTAATATACAGTACTGTGCTTAGATATTTCGCCTCACGTTGTGTCATCAGACGATCAGTGGCTTCCTCCCATGTGCTTCAACGGTGAGGTGACCATGGCCTCAAATGCGAGACGAGACCAACATTGTGGCTCAATCAAGCCCCTAATCTGCTGCATATTCGATGAAGAAAAATAGAGACATCTTGGTGCTTTTTGTCCTATAATAATATTTCATGCTTTTTCTTCAAGCAATAACCCGCATGGTAGTTGCTACACATGTGCCATCTTTTGTTGGTGACGCCTAATAAATCTAACTTTGGGATCTGGTATGGCATGTAACACCCAACGCTTCAAGGGATAGACTCGCTGTGCAAGAATCCAAATTGCTAGACACGTTCGAGACACGGCCCTTTATCATGCCGGTTTCTACAGGCTCTTTTTTTTTCTTTTGTTCCTTCTTTCCCTTCTGTCTGTAGTGTCCGAGCATTCAGCCAAACGAACCCCAAAAATAATTGCTTGTGGTCGCTCAGGCCGCAAATTACATTACGAATTGTGAAACCCGGATGACGCTACAAAGTCAAGAACTGATGCTTATTAACAACCATCAGCCTTCGCTTTACTTCATTTGGGCGTATGATCCTAGCTTCTCTTGTAGACCGCTCGAAAGGTTTCCAAGCTAAACTTCCAGGGCGGCAGTTTTCGCTTTAGTTCTGCTGGATTGCTTCGATACTTGGGTATAGTGACGCGGCTTTCTCATCAGTGAATAAAATCAGACAATCCGCTCTCATTCAATGTTCAATATGAGGCTCTTGCTCGGGGCCATCATCTCGGTGTGTCCTAGTGCTGTGAATCCACTGAAAATACAGGATTCCAGGGCTGAGCTGTTGGTGTGGTGCTGCGTTACCGCCACAGGGACTTTATTGTGCACAGGCAGGTGCACTGTTGCCCATCCACCGTAATACTGACCATTCGTCCACAGTAGAAAATGTCACCTGCACCTGACAGAGCATCTCTCACGCGTGAGCAGGTACCTTACATAGAGTGGAGAGGATCATGGATGTCGGGCTGTCTGGTCCTTGAGGTTGCTGCCCTTGCTCCCTCCCTTCCGCACCATCTCAACCTAAGTTCACCTCCACTTAACACTCACCCCACTCCACCCCCTGCTCTAGCGCTGGTACCACCCATGGTACCTCCGCCCTTGACCAACGGCGTCCACCGTTCGTCCCGTTTAGCCCAGGTACCGACTCTGCTGGTGCTGCGTGTTTGGCGCCACAACTTTTCTTCTATTGTCATGATGTCGATTCTAAAGCTGCACTTGCTGTTGCATTGTTATTTTGCTGTAGATTCTCAAAGAACTTATATCGTTTAGTAAACTCTCTGCTATGATCCTGTCATAAATCACTTCATGTTTGATATCTGTGCATCACTCTCATCTTCCAAAACATCAGACAAAAGAAAAGTCAAGCACTGGATCAGAAAAGATACATATCCACACGACACCACTGGTAGGTCAGTGGCATCTGTACTAATCCCCCTCTAGTCTAGTCCCTGCAAAACCCACCCCTCTATCCCCTGTCTATCTCCTCCCCTTTTGTATGCTGTAACTTTAATTCCCCCTTCACATCTTCGTCGTCCTCGCCAATTTCTCCTGCCGCAAGGAAGTAACCTGAAATTCTAGCTTAACTCGGCTGGATTAGCAAGGGCCTCGTTCTCATTCCCCTTCGTTTGTTTGTTCATTCATATCCGTTCGTTTCCTTCTCCGCTGTCACTATCCCTCTCTAAGAGGTTTTTCACGTCTTTCAATCTCTTCTTTTCACAAGTAGAGTCATCAGGAATTCCCGACACACAGCAGACCTGGACTCGAAGCAAATCAAACTGCCGGCCAGAACGACAATTATTCATCACCAAGCTGTCGATCATTCTCGGCCCTGTCCTTCCGTCTGGCTCCTGGCTTTTCGCCTACCACGATCGTCCGAATCACGATTGCCCTTGAAGTTGGTCTCGTGAAAAACTCAACGTACTTGACCTTGTTCCGCCTCCGCCAAGTCTGAGACAACGCTCCTTTGCCTGCAAACTTCGACTCCAGCGCTTCCTTTCCTGGTTTTCCGCCGACCCGTTGTCCATCGTTGCCTGTCGGTTATCCGCCTTGGTCCACGTCCTTGCATACGCTTTTCATCTGCCGCCTCCCGTGCCTTTTGACTTGCATCAACCTCGCAAACTTTCGGATTGCAGCATTCAGCTCGCGCAGACAGTCGTATCATTCCGCCTCGACTCTCTTTTCGATTGTTGAAACTACAATACCACTGTTTGACTGAACCCATTAGCTCGGCTAAATTTCTCCCTTCTCTCGGGTCGAATAAATCAGAAATCAATCTTGAAAACGAACTGGTTCTGCGATACATGCTCTGTTCATAATTTTCTTCTTTCTCAAAAGTTTCAAGGTATGTACTCTCCTAGGTTACTAAGGTCAATCGATAAATATACCAACGATGCCGTACATTCCGCAATGATATCCCATGAACGGCATAACCATGGCGTTATCATCATTTGTCGAAGCTGGGCTGACTGAGGCAGTGTCATTATAATACCGATCCATGTCATTTGCTGCCGACTATCGAATCCGGGGATGAATTATTGAAGCAATATCAAATATCCTCAAAACAAGCAAATTCGACTCCGACATATCCTGAACAAATCCCACAACAACCAAGATGAACCGTCTCCGAGGCAAGAAGAAGGGCAAGGATGACAGTGCGGTCCCTCGAACTTCTGTCGAGAACGAGTCATCCAGCCCATTCAGAATGTTTGGCAAGAAGAAGTCCCAGGAAGAGGAGCCCAAAAAAGAACTTGACCTCGCCACCGCCCTCCCATCCAGCGATGATTTCAGAACAAGTCTATTGATGCCCAGCCTCTCCACTCGCTTCTCGATGCTGCGTGAGCAAGATGATCCAAACACCAAGGTTGGCAAGGCTAGTGATGATAGTGTCCTCTTCCCCAACAGACAGTCTAGGATAATGGATTTTGGGTTTCCTGGTGGACTTGGTGATATTGCAGAAGTTGAGTCAATCAAGGCCCCTTTTGCTCGGACATCCTTCCAGTCATCGGACGATACCAACTCGAACGATGGAAGCATCATGAACCGCGCCAAGCCTGTTGAAGGAAACAACCTGTTCGGTGGCCGACAAAAGATTTACAAGATTGCAGGAGGCTCTAAACCTGGAGCAATGAGCGGCAGAGCATTGTACGACGACGATGTTGCCCAATCATCCTTCCAGAAGTGGCGACAGGCCGAAAGGGAAAAGGAGATGCAATCTCTCGAGGATCCAAATCAGTGTGACTCCTTGGACTCGGAACCGCCTCGTTCAGAATCCCCAGCACAGGCTGAGTACAACCAACGGCGAGAAACAAGTTCAACCACTTCATCTGGTCCATCAGCAGCCCGAAACTCGACTGCCGCTACCTCCATCTCATCCTCACAACCTACTTCTGTCAAGGATTGGCAATCCTCAGTACTCACATCAAGTGCCACTAGCCCAACATTACCTGGCGAGCGTAATGTTACTCGAACCCGACGGTTATACGAGCAGAGTCTCAACCAGGACCTTCAAGATCAGCAATCATCTGCCCTCTCCAGAATTGATACACTCTCAAGACAACGAAAGCTCAGCAACCGAACACCTGACATTGCTCCTGCCATCACATCTCCGGCTAGCGCTACCTTCGGTGATCGGTTCATGACTCGTTCGATCTTAAGCAAGGCTAGTGCCCCCAATCTTCGGTCTTTCAGTCCTCCAAGCTCGTCGCAAATGACTCCTGTCGACTCCAGCAACAAATTTCCTGGTCTCGAAGAGCGAGTGTTTGGCGCCACCCCTCCCTTGAGTCCCCCTATTAGCGAGACTGGGGAGCACAAATCACTCCTGACCCAACAATCTGATCGAGCCAGGACCCCAACGAGCAAACCAGCTTCACTTTACGATGAGCCGCGACTCGCTCAGCGACAGATGCAACTCCAGCAGGGACGTGAGACGCCTACCAGCCGCTTCCGTACCGAATCATCTGCCTCTGTTACCACTTCTCGATCTCGATCCTCGTCAGCGCACCGAACACCCTTTGAGAAACACGACTCAACACAGCTACGAACAGAACCTACAGTTCACGAAGAAACGCAGAACTCGACCTTCTTCAACGATGATGACGATGACAAACCTTCTCGGACTGATTCCCATCTTGAGGTGCAGCCTCCTCAGGTCACTGTCGAAAGACCGGCCGATCAAGATCATCCGGCATTTCGAAAATCAGCTCTCCCCACGCCTCTAGTTCTTAGCGAGAAGGAAGATAGTCTCACACCTGGCCTGAATGTATCTCCAGAGGATTCTCCCACTCTAGGACCGGCTTCAGGTGGGCTGAGTGGTCTTGTTCGACAGCATCTGCGTCATGATAGTGATGCCTCCTCTATCTATGACCATGCCCCCAACGACGTTGATCTAACTTCTCGTTTCCCACCTGGTCGCGGTAGTGCCTCTACCTATGACTCGCCTCCCAATAACGCAAGTGCCTGGGAGTCTATCGAAAGGAACCTGACCATGTCGATGGATGGCAGTGTAACAAGCCCTACTCGATCTTCAGGGTTGATCGAGCCTCAGCCCTCTTCACCCCCATCCGCCCGCAACTCTAATGTTGAGGTTGGACAAGAGAAGGAGACGGACGATTTTCAGCGCCATCTTGCTGACGGTGCTCGTCGGGTCCGAGAAAGACTCAACTCGTATGTTGAATCGGATGCCACGAAGATGGCCCCGACCCCCCCGCCGCTGTCAGAGCTTCCTCCACCACCATCTCGATCAAACGCTCTTGGCATTCTCAAGTCCAAGTCCAGCCGTGGCTCCTTGGCTGAGAAGAACAAGGCAGACAGAGATGCCCCGAGCCAGTTAAAGGCCAAAAAGCTCCTCGGTATCGGTGCTGCTGCACCAGCAGTGCCCACGTCACCATCTGCAAGACAGACATCTTTTGAATCCAGCGATGAAGGCCGCAGGTTTGAACATCCCAAGGATGCGCCAGAAGACAGGCCACAGTTCGAGGAAGATAACCAACCTGAAGAGAAGGAGAATGTACACGCTGGGTTGAAGGCCTTCCGACAAGCTCGCCGCGAGCTGCAAAGGATGAAGGAGCTCGAAGTTCAACAGCGCTATCAGGGTCCTCCACCGCCACCTAATGTCAACCCTCCCCC
>JABFFC010000606.1:0-10828 GCA_013623535.1 Fusarium penzigii
ATATTATAATAAAATATTTCTTTTTATTTATATTTATTATTTTTATTTTTATTTTAAGTAAATAAATAAGTAAAATTTATAAAAATTATAAATAAAAAAATTATATAAAAAGAAAGTAATAATAATAATAAATATTTTAATTTAATATATATTTATAATAATTAAGTAATAATAATTTATAAACTTAATATTATAATATTATTAAGATAATAAAATTAAATCTTATTTATTTACTTATTATCTCAGTGTTGCGGCCTTCCCCGCCGGGTTAGGCGGCACCTGTCATGCCCCACTTGGCGCCCTTGCCGCTTTGTGCCCCTTCTATAAAAACCACCAACATCACTAGTACTTGTGATCTTTCCTCTCTTCCAAAATTTTCTGCCTCTCACCCCACCCCTTGTCGCCATCGCCTCTCTCCCTGCTTGTTGCTCCGGACGCATAGCTTTTTGCCTTTGACGCTTCTGAATCCTGCGGCCTCGCAACCCTGTCAATTTTACCTGTTGGTATCCGCTCTGTGCGCTTTCTCTCGCACCAAACGCTCGCCTCAACAGCGTCAAAGTCCACCATTCCACGACGCCTTGACGAACTCTCTGCTCTACGCCCGTACTACGAGTCTGGAGTACCGCAATTCATCTCCATTTCTCTTTGGGATTACATGTGGAGAAGCTGCTTGTCGACTTCAACCATCCACGCCCAGCGGCATGCCCCGACCGTGCGAACCTTTCATTCCGTTCAAGCGGAGACCTGGTGGATGAGTCTGCTTTGGAGGCCTCCCGGTTTCACTGATCCCGAGGATTTTCGGTGGATACACACATCCTTGAAGAGCTGAATACTGCGTCCGCCGCCCCGTTCACCGACAACATCACGGCATGCAGTTGACTTACTCGATGTGTTGCGGGATTGGCAAAGCTGAGGGGGAGGGACTCATTCGGGCAATTCTCTGCGACTTATCGGGTATAACCCACCTGCTGACACGCCTACATGAGCGACGGCAAGGCTCATCGGAACTTCATTTAGGGAAAATGCCTCGTCTCGATGGCGCTGCTCGGCCTTGGCGGCGGATCCCCCCGAAGTCTATTCATGATCCGGGCGCCAACACCATGCCTGTCCGACCCTGGGCTGATGAACAAGCCAAGCATGTGCTGCGCGATTTTTGGAGTAGGAAATTGTCGACTTACCGAATACGATCTCCCGGCGCCCTGCCTCCGAGTCTTGCAACGTTGGTTGGGCCCTCAAACACCTGTTTCAGGAGAGCGTTGTATAGGTCTGGGGCAAATACTCCTCGGGCGGTGGGGGAAACTTACGGCAAAAGCTGCCGGGCGTCTGGTATGACGTGTCATGAGAGAGATAACGATGTAGTAGTGATGCAGGTTTCTCAGAATTGGGAAAGCCTGAGAGAGGGTGGTATTGGAGTTGCTAGGCTGAATGCCATGAGATGAGCGGGAATCTCCGATCTGCAGGATGTTGCTTGAAGCCGTGAGGCCGTCATGAGACATATAAAAGAGGTCATTGTGACCATGAAATCCAGAGGGCCTCGTTCCTCGTGAGTTTTCTCCTCTCAACGGTGTTTCCTCGCTTCTTATCGTGATATTCTTCTTGTTCTGGACCAAGCTCCATTCTATCATTCCACTGATTCCATCACGATGCCTGTGATCAATATGGATGCCGTGAACTTCTTTGAGCCACTTACGGCGTGGACTTTGCCCCATTCCCCATCTCGCATCCTGCACGGCAACACGAAGTCAGAGGATTCGCTCTCAGCGCAGACCAGCCAGCAGCGTGAAACCGACTATCACAGCGGCTTCAGTACTTCTCCCGGCGACAGGGACAAAGCGGAGGACGAATTTCCTCCTGCTGATCAACTACGGCTGGGTTCTTCGTGTCCAGACACAACGATGGACTTGGCAGGACTCAGACCATCAACATCGAGGGTCTCCGCTACTCTCACGACGAGTCAGGACTACCAAAGCACTCCAGGTAAGCAGTAACAGTCCTCTCGTCTCACCGGGACTAGAAAAGCTCGCTCACACCGAATAGACAATCCAATCATTATCGAAGATGATACTGATGACAGCGACGATGATGACAACGACGGCAGTTCGACCTCGGCCATCACCATGTCGCACAGTACTACGTCCGGCGAGCTCACGACAACCAGCGCCGATGTCCTAAAAGACAACATGGATTCCAGAATACCTGCCCTAAGTGACTTGAGAATGGTGCTATCATCGCCAACTGGACAAGTCTTATCCGAGCAGTTTGCACCACCTGACGAATATTGCTCTGAGGAACCCCAAGATGATGTCAGTACTGTTAACAGAGCACAAAGCTTGCTTTCTTCGCCATCCAGACTTGGAGAGCCATCCTCCGCCCCTACTGAGATCAGCCAATGCGCCATTGAGGAAGAATTTCGAACCGAAAGCCTGCCTGACGAGCAAGATTTGTCGACTGGGGGCCGAGATGAAGCTCTAGCGACTCCAAGGAAATGCCAAGTTTCCAGCGTCTTTGTCAACTCGGTCAACTCGGTCGAAACGGTCGAAACGGTCGAAACGGAGACTCCCCAAGAGAAGGACCGCAGCACGGATAGCAGCCACACTAGTGACGAAGACGAAAGCGAAGACGAAGATCCCCGACCGCCAGTGAAGAGACGCAGAACGAGGCAAGGCTCGACAATAACGGTCCGTACGTCTCCAGCGAGATCGTGCTCCTCACCACGGTTTCGACTAAGACGAGTTCATAATCGTCGTCAGTCCCCGCAGTCGCGTGGATCGTATTGTGGTACCAGCCCTGCGGACAACCGCCCCACCTTTGAGCCTCAATGTCGACCACGGCCAGTAATAGCTGAGCATGATGCCACGTCGGTACCATTCGTCGATACCTGTCATGACCTGGAACAGGCAACACACGCAGAATTTAATGAATTCTCTTTCCAAGGCGTTGCAAAATGTATTACGCTTGGTAATGAGAGAATCTTCCATCTGGAATTTTCGCTTCCTGGTGGCTTCGGAGACGTTAGTCCGCCGATGAGCTCGATTGATTATGTAACGCCGAAATCAGGTTCGCGGCCCAATCGGAGAAGGAGGCTGTCGAAGAGATCACGTCCTGGATCGAGGTCACCTGGTGATAAGTGGACGGAGGAGGAGGATGAGACGGTCCGCAGCATGAGACGGGATGGCTGTTCCTGGGCTGAGATTCATCGCGCACTTCCGCATCGTTCTCAGGGCACGATTCAAGTCCGGTACTCAACCAAGCTCAAAGACTGACTCGGTCAGGTACAGGAGCTCGAGCCAGCCATCTGTTAGAGGCTAGTAATATAGTCGAATACTGAGATCCAAAAAGAAATATAACGTTATTTTATGATTCAGCCTGAACTTCGCCGACGCTGGCTGCTCGGTCCAGGGCTGATCCTAGCGCCCAGTTAGCCGCGAAAGTAAGTGTTCGGCCATCCAAATGTGGGAGAGGAGCTGCATAGGTAGGCGGAGATTCGTCAGCGTTCTGCTGCGAGTTTCCCGAACGAGGCGGCTCGGATCTGCCCCTACTAAGCGTCCTTTCATGTTAACAATTCAAATATTCCTCTCTATGATAAGTCGCTCATATTCTCCCACTCAGCAAGAGCAGCCGCCGGTGACACTGTGTGCGGATGATTTGTATCAAGCACTCGCTCTTGTAGAACAACGCAGCTTCGCATCAGGGCTAGAGCATCTCTAGTGCGGCCTTGGTTTTTCCAGGTAATGGCCAGGTTGACCATGATGGTCAGCGTATCGGGATGCTCCTCTCCTAACACCTTCAAACTCATCTCCATCACTCGCACCTCCAGCTCTTCCGCCTCCTTCCATCGATCTTGGTTCCCATATATTGATGCCAACTTCCCCATGCTGATGAGCGTATGGGGATGCTCCTCTCCCAGGACCCTCTTCCTCGTGTTCATCGCTCGCACCTCTAGTTCTTCCGCCTCCTTCCATCGACCTTGGTTCATATATGTCGATGCTAGATTGCCCATGCTAGTTAGCGTAGAGGGATGCTCCTCTCCTAGCACCCTCAAACTCCTCTCCATCACTCGTACTTGTAGCGCTGCCGCTTCCTTCCATTGGCCTTGGTTCCCATATGTCAACGCCAGGTTGTGCATGCTCGTCAGCGTAGAGGGATGCTCCTCTCCCAGGACCCTCTTCCTTGTCTCTATCACTCGCACCTCCAGCTCTTGCGCCTCCTTCAATCGACCTTGGTTCCAATATGTCACCGCCAGGTTCCCCATGCTGGTCAGCGTAGAGGGATGCTCCTCTCCTAGCACCTTCAAACTCATTTCCATCACTCGCACCTCCAGCTCTTCCGCCTCCTTCCGTCGACCTTGGTTCCCATATGTCACCGCCAGGTTCCCCATGCTGGTCAGCGTATCGGGATGTTCCTCTCCCAGGGCCCTCTTCCTCGTCTCCATCACTCGCACCTCCAGCTCTTCCGCCTCCTTCCATCGACCTTGGTTCATATATGTCGATGCTAGATTGCCCATGCTGATTAGCGTAGAGGGATGCTCCTCCCCCAGCACCTGAGTCCTTGTTTCGACAGCTTTCCCACCCAAATTTTCTGCCGCCCTGTAGTTACCGCTAGTCAACATATACAATGCACAATTGGACAGCAGACAGGCCCAGTCCTGCAGGTCCTCATTTGGTGGCTGTTCCTCCAACGTCGACTCAATATGAGGAAGTAGCATCTGGCAAGTGGGCCAATTTCTGAATAGCCCACTTGGGAAATATCTAGACATGGCCCGTAAAAACAACTGTCTCCATCGTTCTGCATTGTCTACTACGGATATCCAAGCTCGTGTACAAAATTGTACCAGTGAATGCATCTCAAACACATCTTGTGTTGCTGTCACAGATACGAGCGAGTAACCGCGGAGGACATCAAGATCATCCTCAAAGTCGTCACTCTCTGCATCTTCATCCATTTTGTTCTTCGCATCGGCGTCATAGTTATGAAGCACGAACTCAGGAATGCCTTGTGGATTGAAGAAGCTCATGAAGGAAAGCAAGTTCGCTGCAGATGGTCTCTCGCGGCGTATCTGTTCAAAGGTGACTTGCCATGTCGTAACCACAGAGTTGGAGACCGTCTCATCTCGTCGAAGATCCCCTGCGTCTCTGTTGAGGAGGTTACCCTTTTTCTTGTCGCTCTCCTGAAAGTTGTCTAGATATGTCTTTACTGATACGCGGGGGGCCCGACGGTTGATGTACGCGGCGGCTTGGGTGATGGCCAGGGGGATACAGTCCAGGGCCCGAAGCAGATCAGCAGCAGCATCCCTATCAAAATCTCCATCGAGCTTATTGCAGAAAAGCTGAAGGCTTTGAGCGTCATCCATGGTCAAGATACGGCAGACGGCCTTCTGGCTCCCTGTCAGCTTTTCAGCAGCGTCCATGCTGCGTGATGTGACGAGGATGGTTCCACTGCGGCGTTTCGGTAAGAAGGCCGCGAGTGGTCGCCGCTCGCCCATTGCGGCAGCGTTCTCATCTGCTGCGTAGCGGGTTGCCTCCCTGCCTGCAGCACTGGAGCTGGGGTAGAAGAGATCGGCATCGTCGACATTATCCAAGACCATAACCCATGGGCCAGCTTCCTCCGTCTGCAACCAGTCGCGGACGAGCCTGAGCACATCGACGTCGGGGTCATTACGCCTAGGCAGCTGTAACCTTTCTGCAATGGACCGGTACGCCTCTTCAAATCTTGGCTTTGAACTCGCATGCACCCAGAAAACGCTGGTCTGCGGTGATGTGTCGTGGATGTGATGCGCGAATTGAATGGCAGCCTGCGATTTGCTTTGATCTGTCAGCGGAATATCGGCCCTCCAAAGGAGTTTCATGAGAGCGCAGTAGACTATACCCAAACCCGCCCATACCTACAAGGGCCATGCGGCCGGTGGAGCGTGCATATTGTTCCTCTATCCATGCCATAACATCTGGACGATCAACGAAGTCGGGGTCTCGGTCGAACGGGACGCTGAAGCAGGATGTGCGAGCAATTGATCTGTCGACGCAGGGTTGGAGCGAGACGCCTTCGAACTTCTGTTGTATGTCAAGCAAGATTGTACTGCGATGGTGTCAGCCGGTTCTGTCGGCGCTCCGGGCGGCGCGCTTACTCACGTTTGGTCGACTTGCAGACATAGCATGATGGTCTGTTTGTATTGTTCTAGGTTGGAAACGATTCCGCAAACCTCCTTGCTATCCAACGGCCACTTGAGGGCACGGAATCCAAGTCGGCGCATCGCCTTATGGGCCTTGCCCGGATCCAGCCTGTTCTGCACTTGGACCAACTCCGACCTACAGCCATTGAGAGAGTCGACCAATTTTCGCGACGTCGCAAGTGTTTGATTGTTCGAATCATTGAGAAGACGCTGAGCTCCTTGGAGGCATACGCCTAGATCGTCTAACCGGCTCTGGAAGCGTGTGATGTCGACCCTGGCGTTTCCGACGGCGGTCGAGTACTGGAGGCAGAGCGTCGCGACTTTGGCGGACAAGTCGATGATGGCGATGACGCTTGCCGTGAGCCCTACCGCCTCGGCCATGGCAAGCGATGATATTCTGACGGCTGAGAAGTGATTTTGAAGGAAGAGCTTTTGAAACAGTAGCCCAATACGAAAGTGTCAAGGAGGATGGGGATCCGTCAACAGTTACCATGGTGGATGCCTAACCAGGCTGTAACGTGGCGGAGTCGCGCTTGGATCAAAGTTTGGTCAGGCACAGCACCTCACTGCACTGTATGGATCTCAATAAATTCGCACACAATTGCGTCCCACAAAACTCAAAACGACCTATTAGATAAGCAGCCTAAGGCGTCTAGCCAATTAGAGTGTATAAAGAGGTGTGCGGATTTGTTGAGTACCAACGGTACTGGGAGACAGGCAACAGCTGTTACTCAAGAGGAGGAGGTACAGGGACCAAGTTCCACAAGGGCGCTTCGCTTGCTCCTATCCATGTCCGTGACCAATCCTCCTACTGCCCGCAGAAATCTGCTTTAGCGCGTCGCGGAGACGGGATCAGGCGCATCCTCAGATTAGTGGGCAAGGAACGGGCCGTTCGCCCCGGCCGACCCTAGCGACTAATTAACCGCGATCTCGGCAATGGGTAGATCAGTAAGGCCAATCGGCTCAGATATTAAGGACAGCGATGCAAGCAGACCTCAGCACGCAGTAACTGAACCCAGCACCAAAACCGCCAGTGAATGGAATACAAAACCAATTTGAAAGTGGAGCATAAAGTACTAGTAAGTGACTGTTTCAAAACCCTTTGGGCAACTCTTAGAGCACAACATCATCGCACTAAACTGAACTAAATTGAGCTGGCCTTTACATGTCGCAACTGTATTATCCGCAGCTCCTTCTGTGAACTAATATAGCTAACAAGACTGGAAGAAATTGTATCAGGGGGCTTAAGATGGTAGCAACGGTAGGGGAAGCGTGGCGCTAACACGGGCAATAGTGAAGGGTAGAGCGTGTGTAAGAAGACGTTGGTCGGGATATGCCGTGAGTGAGAGATGAATTCGAGTCTAACAAACCATTCGAAGTCAGCGGGATACCCGACCGTCCGTCCGCATATGGAGGGCTCGGTCGCACCTCTCTTGCAGATCGTAAACCCATAATCGAGCTTTCCGTGTAAAGCAGGCCGTGCATGAGCGCAAGACTCCGGTAGACTCCAGTAGCTGAAAGCACAACCAATACGGTTGAGATAACGATAACAGCCAGGCCAACCCACATAAAATGAATGACCGTACGTCTGGATGCACTCTGCCCCCGTATCCGGCGAGAAGCGTAATACATTATCCCCATGGTCGTGACTTGAGACGTAAATGGCGTTACAATGTACACAATTTCGACGTAAACCGTGACTTGAGGAAGGAATATTAAGGTAACGATGATGAGGACTTCGATACACTCAGTGATCACAGCATACTTTACCCACATTCCTAGGGGACTGTCTATCCCAAGTGGGTAGATAACCGCAATGACCTGAATAAAACATTGTCTTAGAACAAGGACATCGCAGGCGACAGACTCTTGACTCACTTGTAATGTTGCAGTCCCCCACAGGGACAGCGTCATCAAGACCCCGTACATAGAATCCACAGGAAACCACGAGAGCTTGATCTTTTCATTGGTCCCAAGAGCAAAAATGGTTAAGGCCAAGAGCTCCAGGGCTATCCATGCTGCGGTCAAGAATTTCAAGTATCTCTTCCGCGACCAAGCGGCGTTGAACTTGGTGCATATGAAAAGGAAGACACAAAATAAAGACAGGGTGGACATGAGGTAGGCATCCGTTATCTGATATTGAGGAAGGCTTTCCATGTTTATTCAGAATGGGGAAATGAAACAGTAGGTAAAGATAGATCGCAGCTGGGCGTCGAGGAATGGCGAGGGGATTCTACGTCTTATTTATGCTTGCGGCCCGAAACCGCAGCGAGAAATGGCTCCACCACGCCGGACAACGCGATTAATGAAACAAAAGGACTAATACAAAGATGGTTGTGTGCCTCCACTCCCTCTGGGTTGCCAATCTCAGGGGTTGGGGGATCATGACCGACTGTTAACAAACGCCGCACTCTCCCGGGACGAGAGCCACGCCCACATACTCAAGTGTACCGATTTAGACCACGAGCACACGGGTCCCTTGTTGAGACCTCCAAAGTTATGCTGCCAAGGTTGTCCTTTGGGGGATTCCGGAGTAATGAGTGTGGCATTGCTTAAGCTTCATGACAAGACTAAATACAGTAAGGACTGACAAACGCCTCCTCCGCCTCTGGGTTGTCATCTCATCCTAACCACGCTGATTCTTACGACCATTCTTTGACGCTTCTTTCTTGGCCTTCTTTTCCTGGAGGAGATTATCCACCCATTGGCTGCAGTTATCTATTGCAGCAGCCGGGCAATGCCTGTATTGCAAAAGGTAGGACATGATCTCTGCTGGGCTAAAACCGTACTCTGGCACCTTTACAGCAAACGCTTCCGCTTGTCTCTCAACTTTTTCGTCGCATCTCTCCTGCTGACTAACCTCCGCAGTGTTCCTTTCCAGTTGCCCGAACATGAAGCGGTAGATCTCCTTGGCGATGCTTCTATCAGCAAGCTGGAACTCAATCTTCCTGTCAATTCGGCCAGGCCGTGTCAGTGCTTGATCCAATTTGTCGGGGTGATTAGTTGTCATAACGAGAACTCGATCTTCCTGGGATGCAACACCATCGAGGACGTTCAGCAGGCCTGAAAGCGTCACCCCTTTGCTTCGTGGCCTCGTGTCTGCGTCACTGTCCGAATCCTCTGAGCTAGAGTCCCTAGAGCATGCGGCTCCTGCTGCGTCAATGTCTTCTAACAAGACAACGCATCTGTCTGGGAGCCCAGCAAATAGGCTCTTCAGCATTTGATCGTTTGCGCCGGGGATGCTGACGACGTAGATATCCATATCCAATTCACCAGCAATTGACAAGCTGAAGCTCGATTTTCCGGTTCCCGGTGGGCCATATAATAAATATCCTCGTTTATAGGGGATGGAGTGTTCAGAGTACCAACGTCTGGTTTGAGGATCGAGAAATTCTCTCACGTCTCTGATAAGAGGCCCTTTTTGCTCTTCATCGAGGATTACTGTCGAAAGGGGCCGAGCAGCCACTGCTTTCTCCTTCCTCCAGCAATCATCGCGGTGCCCATGGATGGTCGTCTTGTTCTTGGATTCTTTGAGGTATTCAAGTCGACAGTCGTCCAATAGATCTTTCACGATCCCTGAAGATCGCCCCACACAGGTGATGGAGATCTGCTCCTCTTTATGGAAGCCAACATCCACCTGTGTAGTCTGGTAATATAGCAAATTGTTCTTGTACCGGAAGTAAAATTTGCCTTCCCAAGGAGCGTATCGGAGGGCTTTTTTGGTACAGCTGCCATGGCCATGGGATGTTTTTTGCTTTGTTTGGACTTTGGCGAGAATGGACCGAGCAGCATTCTCCAATCCCTGGGATGAGATCCAGCATTGTATCATGTCGAATGTTTCGTCGGAACGTTTGACGTGGACCGTCGATGCTTGCACAAGTGAGCCCAGGTTCCATAAATTCATTTTTAAGGACTTACTGAAGTGTTCAAGGAACCAATATTTCAATTCAAACACATACGGTTTCAAGAACGCAGCCAGGGCAAAGAGGCACATCAATTGAGCGTAGCCATTCAAGTTACCACTGAGGGCCTGATTGGCGGCGCTGGTGATGTTGGTGAAGCCAGGGAGAAAGAGGTCCAATACGGACATTTGTTGAGGCAGTGATCCGAAGACGAGAGGAGGGCTAAGGTTACTGAAGAGCATCATGACGAACAAGTAGGAGAGTGAAGGATTGCAAAGTGATGAGTCTTTGGAATTGGTGTGTTGAACGAGATGGAAATGAGCACCATCTCAGAGGGCAACATCGGCATTCTTATTCCTTCAGAGCTTCCTCAATTGATCAACCGAGATGGAAACAGGCTGCGGAGTCAACAGCGCAGATGTGAACGCAGGCCGCATCAAAAGCGACCAGGCCCGGTATACATGCAACTATGCGCAACAAAGCGTGGTTATGGTAAGCTGGTCTTCAAGAACTATCAATCTACAAACAAACCATTAAGTGTAGTTCGCTTTCCTAATTTGTCTCAGTCTGACTCTCATGTAATTGCGCAGAAGTCACACGAGGCCGCGTGTATCTGAATCACATCCTATTGGATGACCTCATCTGGCGACCTATGATGAACTTGGCGGAGATTTATGTTCCTATTGGGTGAGCCTGGGCCTAATCCGATCAGGGCAATGACCTGCAGTTCTGAGAACCTATCTCCTGAGTGCGTGAAGCC
>JABFFC010000610.1:0-23563 GCA_013623535.1 Fusarium penzigii
CTCCCCCCCTCCAAGCCTAAGCCTCCCCTAACAAGTAGCAGGTTCACCCAATATTCCCACCAAAAGAGCAGAAGAAAACATCGCTGGTAGGCTGTAGCTGTTCATCCTGTCCACCCATCCCATCCCTCATTGTCTGCTTTTCTATGCCCCACCACTTCGTAACTACCTAGGTGCTCTATCCACGCCCCCTTAAACCCACCTTTTCACTCATGCTAGTCCAATTCTTGACTCCTCCCAACTTCCTGCCTTCCCAGCAGGCTCAAGCCTCTTCCACTCTTCCCCCCATCCCAGTCCCCGTCCCAGTTCCAGTTCCAGTTCCAGTTCCCACTCCCACACAAACACAGCCTGTTCTCTCAACCAAGCAGGTGCTGTACCTTAGGCAAGGTTAGTTCACAAACAGACAGGCACAGGCTGGTTTCTCTTTCCCGTCCAGTCTCTTTCGCTTTGCCAGGTTTCACGGGCGGTTTCTTCTTCGTTCTTTCCCTTACGGCGCCCACGACTCATTCTCATTTTTTGGTTACCAATTCCTACGTCCTTCATCTTTCTTCGAATATTCCTCCTATTCCTACATTTCGATCCCAATCCTAACTCCAATCCCATTCTCCATCCTTCAACCCAACTTGTCCTCCTTCTCTCCTGTGGATTCTAGATCTCGTACAACAATCACATCGTCACCCTGGCCGCTGCTTCAACTTCGCGCGGTCGGTGTACGCCATATCATGCGGACCGATACATAATTTGAATATGTCCTAACAGCATGTGTAAGTTCATCTCTATTTCCTTGTCTTGCCGACTCGACTTCCTTCGTCCTCTTTCCCGCGTCTCGTCAGCGCGTGTCTCCCGCTCCTCCCGAGTCCGCTCGTCCGCTTCAGTGCCCGCTTCTTCTATGCTCTGCGGCTGGAGCCAAGAGGCCCAAACTTCCCCAGTCTTGGCATCATGAACTCACATTTTCTATAGCGCTGAACGAGTTAAGAAATGTCGTGTAAGTACATCTTCAGTCATTCGACATTCTATCTATCGCCTTGACCTCGTCGTTGGCCTGTATCCTTCATGCTGCTGTCTTTGCCAACAATCCACGCCTCCGCCTCTCCGACCGACCACGCCACTACCAAGCCGCCATGTTACCTCGACATTTGGCTATTGAGACAGCAGCATGCGAATGCCTTCTACTTTTTGTCGACCCAGTATCACTAACCCAGAGTCAGCCTCCTATTCAGTAATCCCGTATGGAACGGCGCCAGCACCGTCCCTTCAACCATCATTCGAAATATCACGGCTCTCTCGGTACGTCTCGCTACCTCACCTCCGTCGCCTTCTAGCCGGATGAAGAGCATTTTCGGTCGCGAAGCAGCGCTTTGGTTCAGAATGCTAACCATAGAGTAGAGTCAGCTAGCGTACGAGGAGCGCATTGCATCTAACATCACTACTTTGACGTCAACCAATGCCGACACCCGCAACGGCCTCATCCAGGGCCTTCTCTACGTTCCCGATCTAGACAACGATGCTTCTTGTGACAAACAACAATACGATTTCATCCCCGAAAATGTGACCCGACGAGCAAACCTCCCTCCCACTAACTACAACCTTATCGCTCTCGCCCCATGGTTCAGCATTGACTGCACCCTGGCTTACCTTGCTTCTGCGCGTCTCGACCCCATTCGCGCTTTCATATTTTACAAACCAAACAACTCATCTAACAAGCCTCAAGATGTTGATTCACCGGTATGGAACCTGGAGGATGGCGGCGCTTGGATGTCCACCAACAAATATCCCATTTTTGCCATATCTGGTCAGGAAGGCCAGGGGATGATGGAACAGCTCAGTCAATATTCCGGCAGTATCGACGATATCCCACATGGCAGCGAAATCAACGAGCTCTATGGTCCAAACCCCAAGGATTACGTGCGCATCTGGACAGAGTTGAGCTTGGAAGATGAACCGGAAATCCCTCCTCTATGGGCTTTCTTCCTAATTGTCATCGGCGCCCTTTTAGTCATCATTCTGAGTGTCTCGCTGACGATGCACTTGGTACAACGACGCCATCGAAAATCTCTCCAGAGTCGAGTACAATCTGGCGAGGTTGATCTCGAAGCAATGGGTGTGAAACGATTAACAGTACCGACAAGCCATATCCGCGAATTTCCTCTGTTTACATATAACGCCGACCCCGATGCCTTGAATCCCCCTTCGACGCCCGGTTCTACACGTCCTTCACGAAGCAGCCGGCGAGCCGACCAACGCAGCGTTCGTTCAGTGGCCAGTGTCCGAAGCAAGCGCACAAGCGCCGGGGTATCATCCGATCTAACCGCCACCAATTTCCAACCATCCTGTCATATTTGTCTTGCTGGATATGATCATCGAGTGACTATCATCCGCGAGTTGCCATGCGGCCATATTTTTCACCCACAGTGTATCGACGAGTTTCTCGGTCAGAATAGCTCACTTTGTCCCATGTGCAAGCATTGCATGTTACCGCGTGGCTATTGTCCCCGGATAACTGATGGCATGGTCCGACGTGAGCGAGCTTTGAGACGATTACGAGAGAGAGTAGACCTAGAAAATTTATCAGAAGGATCTAACGATACAAAACTCAAAGAATGGGGCAAACGAGTATTCCGATCCACCTCTTCACCATCATTACCACTTTCCGCGCCTTTGGCAAACTTGAAGGTTCCCAAGCTCCGCCGAGGAACCACGCAAGGTTCTACTGCCGGAACTCCCGAGCATACCACGATCGACGAAAACGCACCTTCAACAACTGGTTCGCAATCTGAAAATCAAGACGATAATACCAGACCTCCCCCTGCTGCTCGAACACCGAAGCCGAGAAGAAGTCGACCTCGAGCATTAAACCTACTTCCTACACAACCAGAAAATTCTACTTTGGCGACTGTACCGACTGCAGGCCGTGGAAGTCCGTCTTCATTTGCACGAGAGCGTATGCGGGAGATTGCCGCAAAAAATGCGCCTTTTGACGACCCTGACGTACAAACGGCAATCTGTAAGTTCGATGAAATCATTGTTATGGTGATACTGGCTAACATGAGCTCTCAGGGCGTCGTGCGCTTTCAAAAATCTTCCCCGGCTACATTTAGTACATCAATCGGTTGCTGAGACTAAGGGGTTCATTCATCGTTGTTGGTATCATTCTACGTGGAGCATGTCACTGGCGTTTTTTGGGCACATGGGCAAAGGATATTTTGAAAATTTCGGAGTTATACTGTGGGTTGGGTTCTGACGACTATATCACGATTGGTTCGGATGCATCGGTTGATAATATCCAGGTCAGAGGCGTTGGTTTGGCTTCTTTCCTTGGATAAATGGATTGGACATGAGGGTACAGGCTGGGGCATTCGCCGGTGTTTTGTCTATGCGGTGGACGCTATGGTGGTTCAGATGTTGAGGGTTTTGTTTACTCCAACTGTACTGAATCTGCCATCGTGTTAGGTGTAGAGATGCAAATGCTGCATATGGTAACCAGATGTTTGTGCGTCTTGATAGTTGATGGTCAACGAAACAAAAGAGCCTATACGGCAAGCGCAAGCATGTATTGGTTTGATAGGTCTTTAGTTGTAGAGCACTTGAATGACAGACATAATAACAACTCCCAGTGTCCCAAGTGGATGAGAGCGGATATCAACAACATTTATGCTTTTTTTACTCATGTCAAATCAAGGGAAGTCAAGTTTCCTGTGAGAACTCGTACGAAGAAAATCCCAGCTCATGTATATTCGGTCTTCGCCCAGGCTTCATTGCCATATCCAAACAATCATATACTCCAAACGCCTGTTAAACCATTTTCTTTATTGTCCCAATCATTGATATCAATACTTCGTCATCCGTATGTTCCTGAGTTGACTCATTTACCCTGTCCTTCAATCAGCCTCTCCTCCTTGACACCTCCTCTCGCCAGTGCATCGCGCACGCGATCATTTTCAGCAGCCCGAATTCGAAGTCGTGCATCCTCCAGCCGCTCAACGCCGCGATCGATGGTCTCGATGTGGACGCTGAGGGGAACAAGCGGCAGATCACCTACTCCGTTGCGGAGGAGCTCAGGCTGGGCAACGCGTTCGCGAAGATCACCGAGGCCGGCCTCGATAGACTCGAGTTCGAGGATCAACGCGCTGATCTGGGCAACGGCAGTGGAGCGCTGGTTGTCGACTTGGCGGAGCAGGGTGAGCTGCCGGGAGAGACTATTGAGACGGTCTGAATTGGCGCCGACAATGGTCCATACGTTCCAAAGGACGTGCTCGCGGCGAGACGCCGTGTCGGCAGAGGATCGGGATGTAATTTCGTAAATAAGGGACAGGTGATCCTCAGCTGTCGTGAGCAGACGCAGAACGCTCTGGGCTTCTAGGATAAGCTTTTGAATGCGGTCTGATACAAGCGCTGTGTGCTCAATGTACTTGTCGAGCAGATCACGTTCGTTAAACATGTGGTCGGATGTAGGTTGAAAGGGGTAGAACAACCAAGACGTCCAGGTCGCAACAGCCGAGTCGGAGCGTGAAGGCAGCGTAGCATCCTCCGTCCCCGGTCCCAGAGTATCGAGATAGCGTGATGTCCATCGGTTAATACTGATGACGGCATCAACGGCCGAACCAACATGTGTGTTGAATTTTTGCAAGTCCGAAGCTGTCTTGCGCGCAATGTCGATGTACCCATCAAACTCGAAAACGAGCTCATCGCGCGCCTGCAAATCACTATGTCGCACAAGGCTCCGAAGATCACGAATAGCAGCCTCAGAGCGCTTCATCTCAAAGGGGAGCGAGACCCCGTCGGCGCTCTTCTCAAGGACCTGCTCGAACTTTGACTGGACGCTCATGAGATCGTCGAACTCAACAGGAGATGAAGCGTCCGGAGGGACGATGGAGTCCGGTGAGGGACAGAACGGCAGGTGGAGGAGAGATGTGCCGGGAAGTCGACATATCGGGGAGAGGGACGCGGATATGGAGTGCGTGACCATGTTCTGGACAATGATGAGGCCGCCGAAACATAGGTAGATGGCGAGGAATATGGCAAATGGGCGTTGAGCGTAGCGAAAGGCGAGGGATACAACGCCCATGAGCCAGGCAAGCACGTTGTATAGAGCCGAAGGTACGTTCTCGGCGAGTTGGCTTCGTACGTCTTGTCGCTGATCACGCCGTCGGTGGTAATAATCGTCGCCCGAAGCCTCGCCATAACGACTGCGCCCGTCTCTGTTCTTCAGAGGACTTCCCTGAGAGACATTCCCGCGTCTTCTCGGCCCCTCGCCTCTTGTATCATAATTGATCCCTAGCCCGCGAACCGTCCTCGAACTTCCCGACCCCTCACTCTCGACATCCACGCGCGGCATCCTAAACTGTGGTTCCGGCGTAGAGTATCCGTTCCCGTTCAGACTCGCTTTGGACACGCTCGGTCGGAAAGGCTGGCGCAGGATGACCTGCTCGTCGTCGTGGTTCGCAGCAAAGTCGCGGATGCTGTCCTGGGAGCTGAAGCTCAGCTGGCCCTGGGAGAAGGGCTGTGACGGTAGACCGCCGGAGGAGATGGGTGGTGTTGAGTCGCCGAGCGATGGTAGAATGCTGGTGTCGAAACTATCATTTTCCCCTTCGACGACGCGCCACGAGTCTTCTGGGCGAAGCTCGCGCCGGTGCGCCGAGGACATTGTGGTAGATTGTGTGTCGCTCGTGCAGATAATGCCGTACAGTTGCTTGGGGATGTTTCGACGCGATAAGATAAGAAGTTCGTCCTGGGAGACACGATGTGAAATCCAACTTCAAGAAAAACAAAAAAGCAGCTATATTATATGCTTTTATTACTGCTGTGGCGATTCCTGGATATTTTAATTATTCCTGGTCGGTGGCGGTTGGGCAAACGTTGTGTAAGTTGGCGAACAGGGATATATATGCGACGATCAGATGAGTGAATGATGTCCAAGGTAAAAAGGAGGCAGTGAGTCACGGGAATTTTAAGATAAAGAACCCATCAGAAAACAATTCAAACGTGAAATAAATCATGCGCTAAGATGTAATAGTGGTTAATATGCCTAGAGAGTGAATTAAAGTGATGAGGTTAACGCGCAAATGATGCATGTCAGGCGTACAAATTCACGATCCAGGGTAGCCTAGACGTCATTGCAGGCAGCGTGATGGGGCTGAGGGCAAACAAGAGAAAGAACAACGAGCGATTACCACCTTCTCATAACAAATTTACGGCACTGATCTTCAACAATAAGAGTCCCGCCCGGTTAGCTCAATCGGTAGAGCGTGAGACTCTTACTCAAGAGATCACACATCTCAAGGTTGCGGGTTCGACCCCCGCATCGGGCTATTCCTATACAAACACGAGTGTGAGCAATCGCGCGACTCATTTTTTTTTCTTTTCTCTTTTTGCGTGTAGCTTCATCTTTGCCTCCGTCTAGAAGCCAATAAGTAGGTGATGCTGAAATAGGTACATATATGATGCCCCTATTCAAAGTCTGTATTTTTGCAGCAAGCACCCAGGTTAGTAGCCTGGGCGGGAAGCATTCGACTGTACCTTTCCGCTGTGTGCTCTTTGTATACTAGCAATCCGACGCAACGGGCAATCCAGGGACCTTGGATGTCTTGGACAAACAGCTTTATAAGAGCGAGAGGCCTACTAATGAACGAGAGAAATAACTGGCCTCAAGGACACACTTAATCAAGGAAGAAGTTGTCTCTTCTGGAGTTCCTCAACAGCGCGATCTTCAACTCCTTCGTGACTGAAGTCATCGCCCTTGAAGCCAGTGAACCTCTGAAGAAACAAGCATTGATGCTGATCCCAGTTTGCAATTGTGTCTTGTCAGCATGTCACATCTGAGAGAGACCAAATGCTTTCCTCGTACTCGTGAGCAGCATCAGTCTCATCTTGAAGTATCCGACCCGCTGGCCAAACTCCCCTACCACCCACAGATTCTTTGAAGGAGGTACCTAACCTGAAGAATGGGAACTACATAGTGGCCAGGAATACTTCTAAAAGACAGAGGCCATTTGAAAACCCGAGAAAGCTAGTAAGTTGTTTATTGTGAGAGGTTATATTGCATCTCCATACCCCTTCATCTAACTCATGTGTCATGTTTGTCGGCCACTGCATCCAAACCACCACAAAATAATAGCGTTCATCAATGAAAGTTTGCCAATCATATATCAACACCCAAAAGACACGAGCAGAACTCCGAGAGGCCGACTCAATGCATTAAGAACTGCAGTATTGGCGACTGTTCTTGGACGGAGCCCCAGCTGCTCACTAAAGGGCCTGTACACATCATCGACGCAGGAGTGTCACCCCGATTGACCTCAATCACTCATTACAAGGGCGAAACATAGCGATGTCAGATAAGTGTTTCTGATGTATCGGTATTTGTGGCTGAACAGTGATACCCTGACCCTCCCTCAGTTGGCTTCATCCTGCCTTGTCTGTTCGGCGCAGCACGCCAACGCAACCGATCATCAGCTTTTGTCTCAATTTGTCTATACGAGGATAGCCATGTAAACTGAACCCTTGGCTGCCACTGCAAGAACATACTAAATTTATTCTAAAATTATTAACCGCTTGTCGCTTCCTTGCCCTCCTCCCTAAATTCCAATATGGCTTGTCATAGTACCCAATTTCAGCAGTAGAAATGTGAATAAATTGAGCTGCAACGCAGATATATCATCTCCTTGAAAGAAATGAAGTGGAACAGACCTCTGAAACAACCAACCTCCTGCATACCTAGATGCCCTCCGCTTTGATCGTTGGATATGACATGCTCATGCTTGCCCAGACAATGCCCATATCCTCTGCTGTCATGGGCGTAACAAAAGAAAAGGTGGAATCATTTTCTTTGGGAGATGGCATAAACGTCTCAAACATTTCAGTTAACCCAGACGGCTCCCCACTGCCCTCCCTGCTACTCCCTTCTGCTTCTTCCATCACTTTGGTGACTTGATCAGAAACAAACTTGGATAGAGGCCAAAACTCGCCTGCTCTTCCGAGACAGTTCACGAGAAGCATGATTTTATCCCTCAGGATCGTGGTTCTGGAACCACCAAAGAGATATGTATCGATCAGGGGCATAATGGCTCGTTCTAGGCCAAGTATACACGACGGCGAGAACTTCTCAGGTGGTAGATGAAATTTGAAGAGTGCCACAAGACTGAGAGAAGCATGGAAAGCCGTTGTACCGTAGAGCCATGGGGCTGATCGCGTAGCTACAACCGGCGGTAGGAGAGACGATGGTCGGAATATGGGACCTTTGGTTGCAACATCACGGACGTTGAAAGTCACCCCAGCACCATGAAGGTGTAACTGGATTCGAATTCGTAATCTAAACAAACCACCAGTTAGTCATCTGTTCGGATATATTCATAAAGAATTTCATCCTACCCATGGGCGATCCCCAACTAATCGTATTGTTAGCCTTGCATCCAGGAGCTCTTGAGACATACACTTACAGCATGATATAAAATCATGTCGACTGCTCCGTCTGGGTCTACAAGTTCCTTCTTCCATTGTGGAAGCTGCATTAACCAAGAAACAACTCGCCGATCCGCATTGTCAACAGCTTCAGGGAGCGCAGTTGGCCCTACGTTGAGGAGGGGAAGCACATCTTGACCGCATATACGTGTTAAACCGACTAGGTATGCCCAAGAAGAATGATCTCTTGTGGTGAGAGTTCGATCGTATTCTTCGAGGCTCACGGGGGTGGGGATGTCCTGTTCTTAGTTAGCCAGCATCACAACGAATAGTAATAATTAACCCACGCCAGCCTGGTAATCCCACTCTTCACAAGGCAACTCAGTCGTGGCCGTGGTTGAGTGAAGTTGATAGTGTCCCAGGTGTTCCCGTACAATCCTGAGGGAACCGTGAATGTATAGAGCCCAGTATGTCCTCCTGAAAGACTCAGCGAGGACAGGATCCTCGGCCGAATCAGCAAAGCTCTTATTCTGAAGGCCCAGATGTAGAGCCATCTCGATGGTACGTTCAAACCAAATACCGCAGCGATCTGTATAGCCTTCCCCAAACGCAGCAATGCATATGCACAGAAGTGCCTGCACATTCCAAACGTTCATGGGCAAGTACCCCGAGGCCATTTCGTAAGCCTTCTGACGGAGAGGGTCGGTGTCGATCTTCTGAGTATACACCGAACCAACATACATGATCATAGCCAGAAGGAGGTGGAAATCGTTTGGGTTGTGTTCGATGAGACCACCTAGAGTATTTTTGGGGGGCAACCAGGAATGAGTGTCATGGAAATAAGTGTAATATGTATCAAAAAGAAATTTGACAGGCCGTGGACTCTGCGTATCTTTCTTTGTCCAACCTCCAGGCAAAGCCCCATTGACTTGAATAGGGGTGTTGAAATTGCAGAAATTGGGAGAAGGGGTGCTGTCTGGATGGTGCTCATACTCCATCAAAACACCGTCGTCTTTTGGTGTATGATCTTTTTTCGAACTTCGGATGCCGCGTCGAGATTTGGCATAGACGCATGCTTTTTCCTCAAGTTGACACCGAGTACAGGCCGGTAGAGTTCCGTCGCACTTGACATGCCTTGAACGACAAGGGATGCAAGCTAGGGAGGCTCGAACAGTAGCTCGAGAACGTGCTGCCCCAGCGCGCGACTGAACAACTTGAGGTTGATAATGGGTGGGCGATGATTGTTCATTTGCCGAAGACTCTGTCATGGTTTGATAATTTGTTCGGTCGTGTAGACACAAGGTAGGAATGGAAATTGCTGGTTGATGGAGCTCGTCCTGTTGGTTGTATATGGGGTGTTAATCAAATCCAGGAACAAGTGACTTGCAACAACACACTGGATTTTTCTTTGTTCAACAAGCCCAGCTGCGGTCAGCAAAAACGTCGTCAAACAGACACACCTCAGTCAAATAAGGCGACAATTTCAGAAAATTTGGGAAGGGAAAAAGGAACTCTGCCATGACGGCCCAGGGGTATTAATGGTACGGACAATGCTGTTCTAGGCATCAGATTGAATCTTGTGATAATTGAGCATCACAAGCAGGCCGATTTTAGCCCACATTTCTGATTGGAGCTTCAGTAAACTTAGTGACAGTTAAAGTAAAAGAACAATACTTGACATGTTGGCCGCCGAGAAGCATGTTGGTCGACCTCGGAATGAAGTGGCTTGGGCTTGGGTTCCCATTTGGAAAGTTGGGGTATCATCTGGTCTATCCCGTAGCCATACTGTCCAGCTCGATGGGATTTTACCCTCGACGGATACAGACATTTCGTATTGGCGTTGCATTGTCTGATTGTGCGGGCATCTCGTTAGGCTTCTTAGAGCCGAGCGGACGACGGATCTGTTGACGATAGGGCTGACTGAGGAGTCGAAACTATACCGTCTCTGAGGTGAAGGGCGTCACTAGCGTGACGAATCGTAACAAGAACGGGCTGCAGGTGTTCCAAGATGATTCCATCTGAGTCCAGTCTTTTCAATCTGACAGAGGAAGCAACTGCAGGTCAGGCCAGGGCAGGGTTCTGATCATGCGTCGAGTTGTGTTCACTTTACAGTGTTGAATAACCATGAGGCTGCAGGTAATGCTGGCATATGGCCTGCAAGTATTCGGAGCAAGTCAAAATGCCTGTACAAAACCCAATTGTGTCTCACATCCCTGTGTAACATGCTTTCTTATTTCAAGCACCGCTCTTATTGCTTGTTTCGATATCCACCAGGCAGTTCTTACACACCCACCGGTTGTGTTCTGAAGAGAAAGAAACATACTTTGTCAAGAGGTTTAGAAGCTGATGCGGTTTTTCCAATGGCTCGAAATGCCCTTGCTTGAGAATATCACTGTCGCATTCTGTTGGTTGTGTTTGTTGTCACAGATCACAAACCCAACAGCCGAGAGGGGAAGGATATTGCGCGTATGAGACAGCTCATTGGGGCCATTGCATTAAGTAGCGGCCGCCGTAGAGATGTGTTGGAAAGTATGAGAGCTACGAGCTTTCCAGCAACCAGGTATCTGGTGCCATTAATGGTTGGATCCATTGAGCTAGTGTTAATTTTGTTGGGTTGATGTGTGATTGTGAAAGTGACGATGCCTGGGTTATGGATGTAGGCAAGTCGATTTGAGGTTGAATTAAAGGCTTCGAGAATGAATTGAAACACCTTAGCCAAGTGCCACCTAGGAAACGTAGGTAGGTACCTGCCATGTGAAGACAAAGTCACCTTACCAGATACATTCGGTATCAAACAGCTTTAGGTTTAATATGCGCTACCTGATGAATACCTACTGGGTACTACACAACTGTACTGTCGGTAAGACGTTCCTTCCCCATCAACAGCGACTTCTACTATTGTTTGTCTGCTCCTGCTGCAAGTTGTAGAAGGTGTAGGTATTTCGACAGGGAACTCGGAGTCAAGGAGGGGCAGGAGCAAAAAAGCTAACGTTAAAGCATGAAGCAATCAAGCAGTCAATCAAAACACAGTCAGCATCTCATGCATGGTTTAAAACACTTAGCACTAACCATATGATGCTACTGGTATGTGCATTTCCACCCACAGTTAGTCTTCAGCACAAGCTTCCCCAATGAGCAGCCGAGGCCTCTCGGCTCGTTCAACTGCCTACCTAGGTTAGCAATCGAGCTGGAACCACCAAGACACCCCTGTCGTCATGTGGGCTCCACTGAAACCCCCAATTCCCCAGATCTCGTTGCACCTGTCCTGCTTGCGACATTCTTTTCTCATGATTTCAGTACCGCCCCTGTCGACAACCCGATACGATATATTTCGCACATTGATGCTGGCGTTGGATGGATGATCCTACATCGATGACAGATTCAAGCTTCGCCCAGGCGCAACGGCGCGTTGCCGCACGCCGACAGGCCCGTGAGGCCGAAACCGCAGCTCGAATAGCTGGACAGCGACAGTCATCTCGAGCCCGAGCCAACATAGAACGTCTACCCTTTCCGATAAACCGCATTGGCTCCGTATGGGATGTGATATCGACGAGGGAAGGTACACGGCCGGCATTTCGTGTGGGCCAAGTAGATGCCGAGTTGCTCGATGTTGAGTTGTTGGGTATTCTCAAGGAGCAGGTTTGCGACGCCCTCAAATATTTCGGTGGTGGACATCTGCACGATGACTGGTCAGCCGAGATCATGTTGGCTCTGCGGGCGGTCCTTTTCAAGCTCACTGTCTGGGACCATGATGCGACATACGGTGCAGCCCTCCAGAATCTGAAATATACCGATGCGAGACGACAAGGGCCAATCCTAAATCCACCCTCCAAGACACAAAAATCGCTGTACGGATTGATGACAGTGTTTGGCAGCTATGCCTGGACAAGATGGGAAGATTGGCTTCTGGAACACGATGACGGATACGACGAGCCTTCGCCTCGCGTGAAACGACTATCGCGGTTGACTTCAGCACTGTCTACACTACACTCGACCGCCGCATGCGCATCTTTTCTCGTCTTCCTCCTGCATGGACGATACAGGACACTGCTGGACAGAGTGCTCAGGATGAGGCTTGCGCCACCCACAAGCCAAGTCAGTCGAGAAGTGTCGTTTGAATACCTCAATCGACAACTGGTATGGCACGCCTTCACCGAGTTTCTCCTCTTTGTGCTGCCGCTATTGGGGATCCAAAGATGGAAGCGTTGGTTGACGAGGGCTTGGCGTAAGACCAAAGAGATTGTCAGCACCGGGCCAGATCAAGATGGGGAGGCAAAGGGTGAATATGCATTTCTTCCAGAAAGGACGTGCGCCATCTGCTATCAGGATCAAAACACTGCGGCAACGACCGAGAATGAGGTTATGGCGGCGGCCACATCCGGAGGCGTTATTGGTTCAGCGCAGACAGACATCACCAACCCGTACGAGACGATACCGTGCGGCTGCGTATACTGCTTTGTTTGTTTGGCAACGCGACTGGAGAATGAAGAAGGGGAGGGTTGGACATGTTTGCGATGCGGTGAGCACGTCAAAGAATGTAAGCCTTGGAGCGGAGACTTGCTGGAGCCTTCCGCAAAGTCCAATTCGGCCAAGACTGTGGCCTTTTCAGACGATATCGCTGGCGGTGTGCTAGTGGATGGTGAGGAGGATGAGCAGTCGGTGGTTGAGAGTATTGATACCGACTCCAATACGTAGGTCTGTCATTTGCAAAACGAAGCGAGCGTGGTTATACCTTGTGACTGTTATCATAATTTTTTTTTATATATAATATCCTTCCACCTATTATCTAGAATATATATTGGAATTGTATAGTAATTTACATGACGGGGATCCATGGAGGTCATGTACGCTTTTTATGAGGCGGTGGTCGCAGTAAGCTGTGCTAAGAAGGATCTCAGCCCTTATTAACACTAGCGTCCTGTACTGACGTCAAGATAAGACTGTCAATAAATCTGCATGAGAACCCTTTTTACCTGCATGAATTCAAGGATCCAAATGCCATTCATGTGCTACGTTACAGCTTGAATGATCTGGATCCCAGGAGATCGGAATGAAACCGATCTGAATGTCAGCAGGGGCATGAAAGAAGCGCCGCTCACTGAAGCTCAACTGTCATCCTATCACTATAGCACGCCCGCCCTGTAGGCTGTAGTGTAGCACGTTCCTTGCCTTTCGGAGGAAGGAAATTGGACCCTTACGTATGACAGGCCCCATCCATCGCCTTTAATTAAATGGTCACGGTGAGTTGTCAATGGGAGTTGGTTAATTGCAACCCAATGGAAACTAGCAGACCGACTCTTCCATCGACGTCAACAAACCACCAACACGGGTTGTTTTCTAAAAGATTCCGCTGTCGGCATCTGGATGAAGTTACGATAAACACGCGGGGATAAGAAGTATAGAGTACACTACACGATAGTCAACCACTCCAAGATAACGCGATCACGATAACAAAAACGAACCTCAAATGTAGCATTCGATCCTCCAACCGACCCTCGTACCCGTTTCCACTCCTATCGTGCGATCGTCCTGAGGACCTTCATCCCATCAGGTCGCAACATCACCTTTCCATGCCCACCTTCTTCCAGTTCACGCAGGGCACCGAGTCTCGCGTCCGCCCAAACGACCCTGCCCCTTTACTCGGTCGATTCCGTGCCGTGCCTCCTCGTCCTGGCATCGTGACCCGACGACCCAGCCAGCTTGGTCTCCTTTCCGGATTACCGAGCGGCCCTGCCTCACGAGGGAATGGAAATTTCCTGGGCGACGGGAGAGGAAGTGTCCACGTTGGGTACGGGGCTATCTTGAGGGAAGCGGTGGATTTCGCGCAGGACGCAGCAAGCACGACAAGTAGCGATGAGCTTGAAGATGAGAGAACGGCGTGGGAACGGACGTGGCAGCGATGGGTGATGGATATCTGGGTGAACCCGAGACAATCTGCTGTAAGGAGGGTGGTGGACAAGTGGTACACTCGATACAGCTTCCTAGTGTTGATGCCGGCGCTTTTGGTACGTGATACTCCGTGGGTGGGTAAGACGAACCCGACTGACAAAGCCATCATAGGCAGTGGCATGGTGTTCAATACCGTTTCCTCAGTACAAGCTTCCTAAGGACGACGACGACGACGACATCGACTTGCCCGACGGACGCAAAGCCCCTGGCCACGGATCGGCGCGCGTTCAGGTCAACTTCTGGTTCTTCCTCTTCGTCTACTACGGCTTCTATAACCTCACCGCTCTCATCTGGATCACCAAAGTTTTTAATCTCTATAGTCTCAACTGGTGGCCCAAGTCTCTTGGGTTTCCACTGACGGTCTCCCTCATCGCCATTATATCGATAGCCGTGCCGATTCCCATCTATTATAACGACGCAACCCGCTTCCTCACAGTTCACAATACGGCGTGGATCTCATGGACATTTATCATCATGGCTATGCCAGTAGCGATAGCCTTCTTTATCCTGACTACGAATGAACGACATGTTGGTCTACGACACTCCCTTTCTGAGACGCAGCGCATCTTCACTACGTCTTGGTGGACTGGAGAGCCTGAGACGTTTTCCGGTAGGGACCGCCGACGTCGTAATGTTACGGCCGAACTGTTCGATGATGATGTGCTTCAAATAAGCGCGGAACCACGGCCTACAAGGGTTCGATTGCGCCGACGCTGGCTACCCGCTAGTTTTGTGCGGTTTCTTTGGTTCTGCGTGGCGCTCTTTATCGGCCTGATGGCGTACGTTATCGGAGAGGCATACGGCGAGATTTATCTACGGACACTTCCCCACAACAACTTGGAGACTGTCGTTTACGTCTATGGCTGGGTCGCGACGGTGCATCTGCTGGACGCCTTGACCGGTTGGGTGTTGGGTATCAGGGAGGGCGAGCGCGTGGGAAGTTACCCTCTAAGCTGGGTATTCAAACTGTAAGAGTCTCGATATGGCGTTGACAAGTAAAGCCTGGAAGCTGACCGACTGAATAGGTACTTTATGTTGACATACCAGACATATGTCCGCGCCCTGTATGCCCGCCTGCGCTCCCCAGCGCAGTTCGTTATTCTTCAAATTCTCTCGTCAACAGGGCTGGTCATCATTACTCCCATTATGATGACGCGCTTAGTCCACAGGATACTCACATTTCTTGGCTTCAATGCGCAGAGCTACAGATCATATCAAAAAATTCAGACGCGAAATGTCTTCATCCGTTTCCTGGCCGAGAACGTCTCGATGGCCGCCTTCCTAGGCAGCATTCTTGTCCTGCACTTTGGCGCCAATAAAGATGTCTATCCGTACTTTGCCTTTGACAACGGCGGAGATTATGATTTCGACCTCACTTTTCGCGCCTCTATGGTGACTTGGGCGTGTGAGTTGGTAGCCAGTCTTGCCGTGCGAGGCCTCATCCGTGTCTGTTTCCACGTTGATGTTGGGTTGGAGGGCAAGTTGGATCTTGCAGTCTGGCCTGAGCTAATGCCGACGTGCATTGCAGTGATGCTCCACGTTCTGCAAAACATGCTGTTTTCCATCATCCGATTACAGTTCCGATGAGGAGGAGCCACGAAAGGACTTTTCAACAGTGGAAAGCAACTTACGAGACGGGCCGAAGATGCCCCTGAGATTGTGGCGGTTATGATGGGCTTTTTGTCAACGACAGCACATATGCAAGGCTGACAAGAGAAGGACGAGGGAGTTCGGATGGCCTCGGTTCGAGGTATAATAATTTGTTTGCGAAGAATGCCTGCTGCTTGCTTTGATTGAATTTCTTCAATGTTTTGCTTCTAGAGCGAGCACTCATGATACGTTATTCCCACTTTATAACAAAGAGGTGCCATTAGAGAGGCAGTTAGATACCCCCTTTTAGAATTAGTTAGATTAGTATGCTTTGATTTGTTCATTAGCGGCAGATGTATAATTTGAAAGTCGTGATATTTCAGTCAGCATACCTGGGATGCGGTTGTTATTGTCGAGTTGGTTGCAAGGGATGTGTCTGTCGACGGAACTGGGGATCGAGTAGAAGAAGATAGAGACGTGTTGTTGAGAGGCAACAATGTATTTGAAAACTATTTGAAAGAATAAACGACTTGGTCGCTGAGTATCTTGATTATCAATATTGATCGTGCAAGGAAGTCGATGTCTTAGGTTACTTTTTGAATATCCATCAGTTCCATCCATCGCCAGCATCACCAACAACTGACAGTTACAGTACCTAAGTCCTATCAATCATGATTCCCTATACTTACAACAGTCTTTTGGTTACAGGTGAGTCATGGATCGGATGGGTTTGTGGCCAACTGAGACATTTTGAGGATTTAGGTTAGGCAGGGAGAAGACTTCAGGCGTCGCGGTGCACAGCTATCGTGCAAAGCCAGCTGAGAGGACTGACAAATACGGGAAGTTCTCCGATGCACGTAATTTAAGCCTCATGTACTATGAGACATAATCGTAGTTTGAACCATGTATAATCGCACGAAAAGACCAGAGTGTCTATCATTGTAACAGACGTAGCGCTCACGGCCAACCAACCTGTGAACTCACCGCATGAACAGAAACACGGGAATGCAAGCGAGAAAGAACCAAACATTCGTATCGTTTCCATAGATTTCGATAACTGGATGACTGACTGTATTACCTCATAAGAGTCCCAGCTTCAAGTAAACTCTGCCCACACCCAGTTAATCATCACTTCAGCAACAAACACTCAACCACAACTCCCCAGATCCAAGACACCTGTTTCACTACCCTTTCGCACACGTCACTTTCTGTCCCGAGCCCTTTAATTGGGAGGAATGCTCTGTGGGTATTTTCTTCTGGCCGACTGATGTCGCTTCGAGATGTTGAGTTTAAGGGTCACAGGGTCCCTGTTCTAGAAAGACATTGCATTGTTCTATACCAGAGCTAATGCCCTCTACTTGGTGCATACTCCAAACGCGATATTACAAGCAAGAGAAGGATGAGAATGAGCGCAAACTCACCCTTTCCGAACTCTTTCTTCTCACAACAACGCGGAGCGTGGGGCTTCATAATAAAAAAGTGTTGGTTGTGTAATTTACCAGCAAACCGGTAAATTACACCCACGCAAGTTTCTCTCTCTCCCTCTCACCTTTCTCCCTCCATTCTTGACACTTCTATTTCCCTTCCCTTCCCTCTCCCAATCTCATCCTATTGCCCTATTGCGTTCTGTGGAGTAGTGACTGAACTGGTATTTGAAGTAAGAAATGTTAAAAAAAAAAAGGGGGTAAGCTTTGGGTTGTCGGCGCATCCCGGGCCTGCCTTCGTGAATTTACATTTCGATTACACATATACAACAGGCTTTCTATGGAGGATTCAATCATATCATTTAATCCCAGGTTCTGGAATGTGTCTTTTCCCCGATCGGATTGGTCTTTGGTTTAGTATATCAAAGTGGTCACAAGGGGGGGAAGACAAAGTGATGCGGAACACTCATCAATAAAAATTGAATGCGAGGGAAAGTAAAAAGGAAGAATCGAATAATATACGCTCTGAGTGAGGAATGCTACAGGCATCACCATATTACACTTCTTCCTCCCTTGAAGAAATGTGAAAAATGGAAAAATAGAACCAAGGGGGAGCCAACAAGCCTGCGCCGCCATCCAATTACACAAGCCAAGCAAGCATGGCTCTCAGCTTCTAGAATGTCCCACGTCAAGGAAATACACAGAAGCCAGATTGTGGCTTTCCACAGGATCAAACTATGAAGGATGAACTGCCGGAGATGATGGATATAACTTGCAGATAGACTCCAGTTTGCCTCCCTCTGGCAATCAATCGACAAGAAAGCCTATTGCGTTGGCTACCAACCGCCACTTTCTACTGAAGGTTTACCTGGAAAAAAGAGCGACCGCTGTTGGTCATATCTTGACATGACCTCGGCGGAGTTGACATATTCTCCGTCCAACGGCCGTGCCGCAAAGTCACTATGATCACAAATCAGGGGGTTGACCTCTTCAAGCAGGCAGATTCTCAAGAACAAGACCCAAAAGAAAGTATACATTCTTTCCCCTCGACCCAGATTCTCATCCAAACAGATGAATATTATAGACTGAAAAAAACGAAACATACCACCTCTTTACCTGGGACGTAGTATCTTTCCTGCGTGATGCGGCCGCGACAAACAGGCCGCGGCCGGGAATTTGACCACACCTCCACTCCATCAAGACCCGGTCCATCGATCGGCCACGTAAATGGAGAAAAGACGAACCAGAGATGCATTTTAAGCGCTCTTGACAATTGAGTCAACGTTGACTATTCGATAGCCGCGAAAACGGACGGGAAGTAAGCGGCCGCCGCAGAGGCTTCAACGAGGCTTTCTTGTCCATCTCCTCCTGTTAGTCGTATTTCCCAGTGTTTGATATCACCTCTCTTGTCTTTCCCATGTGAATAATCAGGTTCTGTAAGAATCATTAGTGCATTCTACCCAGGGGTTCCATGAGATGCACTTAGGCACCCTACAACGATCATCCCATCTCGCAGCAACAAGGCAGCATCCTTAGGGCGCCCGTCTGATCCGTGCCTACGTGTTTCGTTGTCGTGATTCCTCTTCTTCCCTTTGCCCCCTCTTTTTCTTTTTCTTGTCTCATCATCTCTCTTTTTGAAGGATTGCAGGTACGCGCTGGAGGATCGATAACCAACAGATGGAGACCTGCGAGAAGTGCCGACATGAAAAAAAAAAAGAGTACCTCCCCTCCCATTTTTCTGTCAGCCAACCTACAGTTGGATGACCTTTAACTTACTTCAAGAGAGTTTACTGATTCTCAAGATGCAACTGGCTCTCGTTTTTCCAAATGAAAAGAGATTCTTGAAAGTAGCCAACATACGCCTATATCCCAGATATGCCTCCTATGTAGACAGCCGCACACTCATAAAATTCCCCACGGATACCATGATGCTCTTGATTCGCGGTCTCAATAGGAATGTTTGCTCCAGTTACATTTAGACCCTGTGCAGCCCCTGAGTGGTGGTATGAATTTCAACCAAGATCGACCAGAGAGCCAAGTATCATCTCTGGTCGATGCAAGCCATTACCCACCATGTTCAAGCCGTCAATCAAGTCAGCTGGTCTATGTGAAATCTTTAGCCTACGGCCATCAGCTATTCCTGTCGGTCAAGTCCGTGGAGTTGTATATCCAGACGAGTCGGCTTAGTCTTGTGTTGTTTAGCGTGCCCTCATGTCAAGCATAACCATGATCTTACCCCACCCCTTGTTTGCTCATGGGGTTTAAACAAGTTTACTCTCAACAAGTTTTCTTGCCTCTCTCTTTCAATCGTCAGGGTTCTGCCTACACCTAGTCTGCTCATACACCGATCAAGTCATGCGGAAGAGGGTCTTGGATCGTGCCGGACCAACGCTCAATCTGAGTCCGCCCCAAGGACCCCTGAAGCCTCAAAAACCCTCGTCAGTTGGATCTCCCCTCTCTCTCGTTGATTGAACAAGCCCTCAGTATTGTTAGACACCCCTTCCATTGTCTGAGGCGGGGTCGGGGCTTGAGGTGGCGTTAGGTGTCCCTACTTTAACCTGCCAGTTAGTGCGGCTTCTGTTGGTTCCGCGGCACAGCAACAATGTCAATTAGAATCGGAGTCGGCGTCG
Organism: Fusarium penzigii; assembly: GCA_013623535.1. Classification (NCBI taxonomy): domain Eukaryota; kingdom Fungi; phylum Ascomycota; class Sordariomycetes; order Hypocreales; family Nectriaceae; genus Fusarium; species Fusarium penzigii. The sequence continues at coordinate 19,988 of JABFFC010000610.1, forward strand.
GTGGCTTGCTCGAGAGGCTCTTGTGGTCCTGTGGATGGTGATTTGGGCAACAAGATTGAGCTGGCCTGACTAAAGATTTAGTCATTGCTTGTAGGCTAGGAGACTTTCATGTGGAGCACCTGTTCCGCTCGTCGTTGTCCGTAGGGCAGAAGGGGAGGGGGGTATGATGATGAATACCGGTAGGCAGATGTGTCAGTGTGTCGAATAGAGAACGCTATACACACAAGGCGGAATTGCCTAGAGCACGCAACAAGGCCGCACAATGGCCGGCAAGCTGCGAATATGCGGGCTGAAAGTGTGACTCTCAGAGAGCGTGGGTTGGTGAATGGATAGGTGAATTGCGGCGCGGACGGAAAGAAAAAGGATGATATTGACCAAGCCTGTTTTTAATAATCCCATACATGATCGGTGTTAGCAAGAAGAAATCTCAGGGTTCTTCATCATTCCTGACCTCAAATCAAGTATGAAAGTTGCTTGGGTCACAATCGCCGGCTGTTTGGCGCCTTAACGCCGTTGCCATTTTGCTTCGCCTCTCTCGGACCAACACAACTTACAAGGACCTACAAGGCTAGGTCAACGATGCGGCCATCGGATGGCAGTAGGGAAAAATCTTTCCACTATCCACTATCTCGTGGGGACATTGCGCTCCATGTCCATTTCATGTCGACTTCCATGTTATGTCCAAGGCCTATGCCTAGTAGAGAAACTTGGTCGCGGCGGCATGGGAATGGCCGCGTCGACGCAATGCCCAAAAGAGGATTCTGCGAGATGCAAACATACGAGTGACAACGCACTCTATGGAGCCAGACGACCCGAGAGTTTGGTACCGCCGGGTCTGCATGAAACACCGAAAGCATGACTTGATAAGGAGGGGGGCCCTTGGGAATCAGGATTGGGGGCGAAAAAAAGATGTGATAACCCAAGACCCAAGAAAGTGTAGGTGAGCAGAATATGTATGCAGTGCAAAGAGGAGACGAGCAGGGGGGAAAGGATGAAGAGAGTGCCAGATGTAGCGATAACAGTTGAAATCTGCAACGTCAAGCCCGCGTCTAAGGACGCACATGGGCCAAAGTAGACGCGATGAACAGTTTCTGCAACCTAGGAAATCGACCGTTTTTTCTCCATGACAGGTCCAGCAAGGATAAGATTGGAGGGGAAGAGAAGGGGAGCTATGGGGGTAGGGTGGTAGAGGACATGTCAGAAGGAGGGGAACAAGATGTGATGCGACAAGGGCGCTTAAAGACGTTGCGGCCCCCAAGGTTGATCCCAGTTGAAGAGGAGGGTTGGAAAGTCGAAATGGGATATCGTTGGTTGAAATAATATGCGCACCAGGTGCAGAGCCCAAGTCAAGGAGCCCATTTCGGTAGTTGACACGAGGGTACGAGATGGAGTGAAGGAGGAGAAAAATCAACACGAGGTGGGAATCCAGTGGGAGGAGATAAAAAAGAAATTGATGGTCGAAGGGGGGGTATCCTTGGATTCACGTTCACCAGACATCGGGAAAGTGGGTTGGTTTTCCCTTCACTTTTAGAGAAGGCATGACTCATTAATTACCTCACAGAAATAGAGGGAAAGAAGGAGAGGAAGATGCCAATCTAGGTAACTCTTTCCAATCTATACAGCATCTTCCTTCCTGTCTTTCCCTCGTCTAATTGACATACCCGTACTCTGTACAGAGTACCATAAAGTACTAACCTTAGGTTAGTAGCATAGCCTCGCTTAGACTAGGTCCCGCAACAATCGGCCAGGCAGTTTAATAACATAACTTCAACTAACAGGCCACAAAAACTGGCCAACGGACTGAGACACACAAGAAGTTTAAAAAGGAAACCCAACGGCCATGACATGGAAGGCAAGGCAGAACAGGCCTCGCTTCGGGTGGTTAAAATCTAGCTCCAGATGATAAGAGGGATTCACGGAGAACCCCAGGAGGATCTTCTAGTTCAAGACAGGGTCAAAATGACAAAGTAGACAAGGGTCCTTTTTTTTTTTTCTCGAGGAAAAGAAAGAAAAAAACCCTTCTTGGATTATGTATGTTCCTAGTCTCAACTGAACCCCCCCGGGACGCCCACCGACCCTTGCTACGTTTTAATCTCGTTTTCTTCACAAGGGAAAGCAAGCAACATCAGTTGGTTATGCGAACAGTTCAACAAGATCTGCAGGAACCCTCCCCCCGATTCAAGGGTCCTAGAGTCTGCCATTTCCCCCTTTCTCACTACACTATAAACTACCTAAGGGATCAAGGGGCAGATCGGTTTACGCGGCAGCGGCGGCGGCGTTAAACGAGCCATGCCATGTGTAACATCTGAACTTGTAGGGTATTGATTCAGGCTTTTTGATACCCCTACATGACGATGTATCAAGAGCATATCTTGAAAAGTTTACAACGCATCAGAACATATGCAGCCTGTTCAAAAGGGGGAAGAGGTTGAATGGGGGTTCAAGTGCCGTAGAGCCCGGGAACTGCAAAGGTCTGGAAGTTCGGATCAGGTGCAGCACTTGGCGTCATGACATTTTCTACTTCTTCTTCTTCTTTTCAAATCCGATAGTAGCATGGGCTGAAGAAGTGTGGGAAGGAAGAAAAACGTAGAGAGTTTAAGTGAAAAGTAGAAGAATCGCCCATGCGAATGCAAGGTAGAGCAATACGAAGAAAAGAAAGGAAGGTAGGAAGAAAAACAAAAGAAAAAGATGCATGGGGGAGGGGAGGGGGACAACGATTAGGCAGTTTGAGGACGTTATACGTACCCCATTGAACAAACAGATCATACCTGCAGAACAGGCCCAGCATGAGGATCAGCTCCGGAGGAGCGAACACGAGAGACATTAGATTGCAGAATACAGGAACATATGGAACGGTTATCTTTACTCGCCTTGTCGTAAAAAAGCTCACAGTGAAGAAAAAAGAGTAAGGGATAAAAAAACACAAAGGAAGGAAACCGCTGCGAGATTCGACAGCCCTGGTCTTTCCTCTCCTCCCAGGCGCCTACGAGAACCATGCGCGCATCACGTTATTGGTCCCTTTATGCTCCACACACCCATCACTAATGCAGCCAGGCTGTGGATCCACCACCTAAAAGCGGTATGGGCCGTCCCGACAGTCCGGTAACGGTGGGACCTGGCGGGTCTTTTATACAGGCCATGAGTGGACGGCACTGGGGCCGCCAGTCTCATCCGGAAGTCCGCGGGCTTGAAAAGTCTCTGCCGGACTGGTGCTATCCTTGAGGACTCCGATACCCCTGTCCTGTCAAGCGCCATGGGTTGGTGGGGTTGGGCTGGTATCGCACTGTTCAATGACAAGGTGCTAGGACTAGGCTGGTCTAGTTTATTTCTTCCACCTTGCGAATTTCTCTTGTCTGTATTCTTTTCTTTCTTCGTTCGCTGCTCTCACTTCTCATCACACTGTACATATCATAAATCTAATCTTTTTAAAGGGAAAAAGTTGCTATGGAAGCCTCCTGTCTGTATTCTATCTATACATACACATCTTTCAAGTACTTGCGACTCTCATTCGTCATTGCCCAAGATTGATACCATATCACTGTACTGCACTACTCACCACTTCACACCCACCCACCC
>JABFFC010000611.1:0-25186 GCA_013623535.1 Fusarium penzigii
GTGGTGGTGGTGGTGGTGGTGGGATACTTACCACCTTGGGCACCATTTTGCCCTCAAGTTCGAAATCGCAGCGACCATCCCATTCCAGATCCATATCAAGCTTGATACCTTGGATGTCTGTCTTGTGAACATCGACATGGGAGAGATGGATGGGAGTTGGGCCAAAGTCGAGCTTGACAAAGTGGAGAGACGAGAGGGGACCTGGAAGCATGGAAGCCAGCATCGGCTCGACTGCGTCCTTGATGATTTTGCCGCCAGCGACGTTGATGTTGGGCCATAGTTGGGCAATGATATCGTTGAGGAAGCCTTTTTTGAAAGTGAGTGAGCAGTTTCAAAGCGGTGGCTCTGGGGGGGAGATGGTGAGGGAATCGATGATGGTAGGATTGTGAGGGGTGTCGAGTCTAACCTGCAGATTCAGTGCCTCCAGAGGCATTCAGGGTATCGGCGAGAGTGGACATGATGGATGAAGATGATTGATGTGATGTGATATGAGGAGATAGTTATAACAGGGGGAAGTGAAGGATAATCAATGAAGCCCAAGGGCGAGGATGAGGACGAGGACGAAGACGATCGTTGTCGTGATTGACAAGTCTAGACCTTGGCGGCGTTATTGGTGGTGGAGTGAATAAAGCTTGTTTTGCGGGGGTTGGAGCTGCCTGAAGCTGGAGGTTGGAACCTTCAGCAGGTTTCCAAAAGAGATGGAGCCTGAGGCACTGACGTCATGTCATGTCACTGTGTTTCAGAATATCACCAACCTACCCTGGATTGATTAAATGTTAGTAGATACAAGCTATCAAGGGACACCATATTTCTTATACACTTATTGGGAGAACAATTTACTTCTATGCTAACTTTTCAATCAACTATGTACAGATCTGAAATCCATGGTAGGTTGACGAGAAGAAAAAGATATCTTTACTGTCGGATTTCTCACCTTTTATCCTAACGGATAACGATAATGAAATGCGGAATAGCCGAGTAATGCTCTCTCTATCACATCACCTACTCCTGCTTCAACCCAATCTTCCCCGTCTTCCTCATTCCAACCCCACTAATCACTCCAGCAGCAAGCATCATGGCAAACATGGTCCAGAAGCTGGCCCTATACCCCTCCATCAGCGCATCCGCATGCTCTTTACCGTCATGGTTCCTTGTTACAAGAGTCGAGATGACCTGCATGATAGCCAGTCCAAAGGCATTGCCAAACTGGGCAGCTGTATTAAACACTGCACCAGCAACGGCTTGCTTGTTATCAGGAAAGATATCAGTGATGATAATCAGCCCAACAGTGAACAGCACGTCGCATGATATCGGCATCAGCACCTGTGCGAGGAATGCACTAGCCCAGTATGTCCACTGCGGCTGAGTGATGGCCATGAGGACCGGTGCACAAGCAGTAAGGACCGATGTGACCACACTGATCCATAGAGCCGGAACCTTGTGCACAAAGAGGCCTGTCGTAAAGTTCATCGCTACACCGACGACAAGACTGGGGAGGATACGGATGGCGGCTTGTAAGGCCGACAGGTCCTGGACTTCCTGGAAGCTATGAAAGCAGTCAGTAACAAAGACGTTGCCACACGAGAAGCCAGATCATCTTACAAGAGACTAGAAAATAGCTCCAGAGAGTTCAAAACAGCAAAGGAGAGGGCAATCGTAGCGCAGATGGTAGAAAAGGACGAATTGCGCCAGAATACGTTTGGTATCAATGCAACTCTTCCTTGTCCAGCTTGTCTGTGTCCCCAGGCGATGAAAAGAGGAAGGGCAAGCACACCAAGACACAGAAACACGATGCTCTCGACATTTTTGATTTTGTAAATATCGGTACTGATGACTCTGCGGTTGTGTTAACTGTGTTTGCGTCAATACTCTGGGGCAACTCACGCAAGAAAGTATGACAGGAAAGCCATAAAGCCTGAAGCGAGTAAAGCACCGACCCAATCGACCTTTGTTCGCAGATCTTGAATCACATCTCGAAGAGACCCCAGCGGCGCGGAAGCAGGCAATGACCACAGACCAACGATGGATAGCAGCAATGTGAATCCTCCATAGATGAACCATCCAGCTCGCCATCCGATCGTATCAGCGAGTACGCCACCAGTGACGAGCCCAAAAGAGAAGCCAAGCGGTTGACTTAGTCCGATACACGCAAACCCAAGATTCCTCTCTCTCCCCTGAGGCATTGTCTTTGTGATGAGTGACACAGAGCTGGATAAGTGAAGAGCATACCCTACTCCCTGCAGCGCCCGCAGGGCCACAAGCTCCTCACCACGACGGGAAAAACCACACCCTAGCATAAAGCTGCCATTGGAGAAACATCCCACGAGGTCGACGGCCTTGGGTCCGAGGACATCTGCGACGGAGCCTGCGAGGAGAATGGTTGACGCGGTGGCCATGTTGGCTACAGAGGATGGCCAGAATGCGAGTGATTCCGGGAGTTGTAGGTCGTCCTTCATCTTGGATAGACTGACGACGACGAGGCCACTGATGGCGCTCGATGAAAAATTGATGCCGGCGAGTTGGAATGTCACAATCACCTTGCGCAGGCGGGATGCGCGCTGGGCAACCTCATCTTCATCCACGAGAATTCGTGAGCGTGCTTCGATGGAGGTGGATGATGGAGAGGGTTCTTCCAACCTCGAGAGTGGGCTTGTGAGGGCAATTGCTGTTTCCGTCATGCTCAATTTATTTCTATGTTGACATGAGGCTTATGGAAGGAAAGTATTTGCTGCTAATGCTTTATAGGTGATTGAAACGTCGTCTTTCGATACAGTAGTCTTACTGTTGAGCTGTTACGCCCTTTGCGTGGAGAATGTCCAGATGTGAGTCGTACCGGTATCGGTCAGGCATGTACCTGAGATTGATCAAGCTAGTGGGTGCGTTGCTGGTTCTTTGATTAGATAACAGCTGGAATCATCACTGATTGAGTGATGACAGACGTCAGTTTGAGGGGGTTGAAACGGTTAGTAGATGAAGAGGCAGGGTAATCTTACCCCTCACATATTTGACATGCTCGGTAGGGCGCAATGACATGGTCTAGATGGAAAAAAAAAGTACATGGTTTATTCTAGTCTGAACTATTGACTCAATTCCTCTGCTCACTCATCTGATCGGTCTGATCCGACGCACTTGTTTCCACATTCTCTACCTTGCTCTTCGGCTTGGGTTTGATGAACAAGGATGAAAGGAGCATGAGGCCCCCGATACAAGTATAGAATACCCACATGTAACGCAGAGCACTCACATACTCTTTCTTGTTCGATGCAGTGGCCTCACTTCCATGGCTAGCTGTCAGGCTGCCACCAGATGTTCCTCGTTGGATAATGACGGTGCCAATGACGATGGACATGGACGTAAACAAACTGCGCAGGAACGAAAACGCTGACATGGCCGCAGCTAAATCTTTCTGTCGGGTATGCGTTTGTAAAGCGATCATAGGAGCCTGGAAAAGGGTACCAGCTCCCACACCGGCTATAAGCTGGAAGACAATAATTTTGGCCCATTCAGCACTCGATGAAAGGCTGATGAATAAGCCTGTTCCTAGGGTCATGACAGCGGAACCTGCGATGATCGGAATGATGTAGTTGCCTGTTTTTCGGGTAATCAAACCCCCAAGCAAGGTCGAGATAGACATTGGCAGAATAAGAGCAAACAGTGTTACCGCTGAGATGATGGGTTTGAAGCCTAATACGACCTGAAAGTACAGAGGCAGGAAATAGTCATAGGATATGAAAGTGAAGGAATGGAGACAGGACGTGAGAAACGAGGCGATGTTGGTCGTGCTTTGGAAAATGCGGAACGGGATAACAGGATTTTTGGCAAACTTGGCTTCCCAGACCATGAACATGGCCAGGGCTAGGATTCCAAAGATCATCAAGCACAATACCATGGCTGAGTCCCAGGTACCGCTGGAACCAGTCGCGAGACCATAGAGGAAGCAGATGGTGCCGCCGATGATGAGGAGGAAGCCTACCCAGTCAAGACTACGGAGTCCTTGTATCAGAGGTTCTTTCACGTGGGTGATTTTGAGTTTGAAAAAGAGGACGACTAGAGCGAGGCCATCGAAGGGTAGGTTGATGTAGACTGTTATTTGGTTAGCAAGTGATGATCATGATAACAAGGGTTGGTGCCCCAATTGATGGAATATACTTACAGCACCATCTCCAACCAATAGTCTGGGCAAAGATACCACCGAGGATAGGTCCCACGGCACTGGCAAGGCCAAAGACAATACCTGTCATACCGTAGTACTTGGCTCGATCTTTAAGTGCAAATAAATCACCAATGATGATCGTCACAAGAACCATGGAGCCGCCACCTCCAAGACCTTGGATGACTCTCCCGACAATCAGGATAATGCTCGTCTTGGCCAGCGCGCATATCAAGCTCCCTGCCATAAACACTGCCGTGGTTATCATGATGATGGGTTTACGACCGAATATGTCCGACAACTTGGCCCAGATGGGCGTCGATGCCGTTGTCGCCAGGTTGTATCCGCTTCCGATCCAGGCATAGTCTTGGGTGGAGATGTGAAGCTGTTCTGCGATGGTAGGCAACGCCGTTGCGATGATTGTGATGTCAAGAGCTCCGAGGAATAGAGTCAGGCAGAGAGATAGCATAATGACTCGTCGCTGCCATTTTTCGAGCGGTGGTGGTTGGTATGAGGCCCCTGTATCGACAGTCTCGAGACGAGAACCAATCGCATCTTTCTCGGTACTCTGTTCTTGCTTCTCCATGGTGTTTTGATCGTAAAGGATGGAAAAGAGAGTAGGAGAAGAGTTGCTGGCCAAGTGGGCGTCGAACATAAGGACATAGGACGTGCGTTGATGCTTCTGCTTGCCATGTACGTTAACCCTACATTCGGTTGAGTTCGGTTTGCAGGGTTGTGAACCGAACCGAACCGAGACAAGTAGGGGGGTAACATGCTGGGGAGTCGAAATATGACTAGTGATTGGGGGGTATGAGGGGTTCGATGTGAGTTAAATGAGTTTAAACGGATAGTCGTATGGGGAAATCCGCGAAATCAAATGTTGGTTAGCTGATATCGGCCAGTCTGGACAGGTTTAGTGGATGACTGTTCACCGGATGAACGATTTCGAGGATCAAGGTCCACACTTGTTGAGATGATCGGGGTGTTTCTGGGTCGGGTCCAATGCAAATGCAGGGACCTCCAGACGGTGCAGTAGTATTGTAGACAGAAGGAGGGCCCAATGGCTAGTTGAAGGGGGTGCTTGTTGAATTACTCGGGGGGATTTTATAGATGAGGTAAACGATGCATGGGGAAACATGTAAGTTGTATTGGATCTCTACTCTCGTTGTACGACCTCCCTGCTCAAAACTTATACCTGTCTGTCTGTCTTTGAGCCTGCCACAGCACAAGCTGGATGTGTGTGACATGGCAGCTACCCTGTGGCCGAAAGAGAAACATAGCAAACAGTCAATTCCTTTGTCATCAAAGGTGATAGTCTTCCTTCATTCCCCTATAGATTGCGAAATAATACGTTATTCTCTCTAATCTCGACGATAGCTGCACCGACAAAGTGGAAGCATCTTCGCAAAGCACACTGACCCTGATGTGTACTTGGCGCAGGTTCTATCTGTCTGATACCTTGATAATATTGATGTTGAGCAATGCTCGGGACCTGAAACTGGCATGTTGACTACAACTCTCAATCATAGATACCACATGACATCGACACTAACACTACACCAATTGGCGCTGGACTACTGGGCATAGTTTCTACCATTATTGATGCATGCTGACTAATTAACCTCTATGAATGGCAAAATCACTCTGCTAGGGTACTCTCCGCCAAAGTGAACCGTATGCTCACCCTTGTTCTTCTCAGAATCAGGTCTAGGCTTGGAGAAAGCCGCAAGTTCTGTGAAACCCGGGTACTGTCCGAGTATATCAACTTGTATACTTTCTCCCTCTTGGTAATCGACGCCCATCGCCCAGATGCCAATCTCCAGCTTGACAACTTCACCTGGGGTGACCCTTTGAACTTCATCATGGGGGTGGAAGGGGAACTGCTCGTGTAATGACTTGGAGCTGTCGATTTTACGATGGGAGGCACGGAGGATACCCATTGAGCCGTTGTGCAGGGTAAGACTGACGCGTTCTTTCTCGGACATCTCAGAGATGGCCTTAACGGGTGTGCGTTCAATAGGGAATTGCAGATGGCTAAGCTCGTTGCCATTCTTGTCAAGCTTTCGAAGTTGCACAAAAACAACCATGTCATCAAGGTCTTTGCAGCTCATGTAGAGCTCAATCTTTGGAATGCCAATCAACCGTGAGGGTTTGTCAAAAGTGTAGCGGAATTTGGAGATGGAGTGACGGTCCTCGGAGTTGTGCACAGCGGTTCCGGCAGAGGAAGGGGGTGAGTCAACAAGGCTGCCGTTGGGACCAAGGTAGAGTGAGCGGTAGTCGGTGTTTGGCACGGGAAAGTCGGGAAGTTCAATGTCTTCCTTGACCTTGCCCTCATCGAACTGGAGAGTTGCCCAGCGGACGCGGGGTGTCTTTTCCCAGTCGTTGTCAATGCCTTTGAGGTACTTATCAAAGAATTCCTAGACATTTATGAGTAAACGATCTTCGAAAAAGGTGCTACGTGATTTAACTTACCTTGAGTTCTAGATAACTCTCCTCAACGGCATACAGCTCAAACCACTCTTGACGACCACTCCATTTAATCCACTTCTTGTCCGTATTCGTCTGCATCCATCCTCGCACAGCACCCATAGTATGGATCTGGCTAAGATCAGATCCAGTGATGAAGCATGGGATTTTAATCTTGGACATATCAACCCGCTTATCGTTCCAGTATGCGTTGGCTAGAGGGCTCCGACGGTGCATCTCAGCGAAATCCTCAACTCCGTGCTGGCCTTTGATGACTACTGTGGTAATGAGGTCGAAGTTGCTCATTGTAAACCACCCACCTCGGCAGAATTGCTCTCTGTAAATGTCGCCACTGCCTTCCCATGGGGCAATCGCCTTGAGCGATGGGGGATTCTGAGCGGCTGCCTGCCATTGCATGATGGCAAGATATGAGTTACCAGCCATACCGACGTTTCCGTTACACCAGGGGAGCTTGGCTAGCTCCTCGATGCAGTCGTGGGCGTCTTCTGCTTCCTGCGCGCCCATGCATACAGCGTCTCCATCACTGTCGCCCGCACCACGAGCATCGATGTTGGCAATAGCGTAGCCACGAGCAACCCACCACGCTGGATCAAGGCCTTCGAATTTCTCAAGACCACTCACGTCGTCTTTTGTCAGGCAACAAGCCCAGACACAGACGTTGAAAATCATGTCCAGAGCCGAGTACTTCTTGCCATAAGGTGACCATGCGATAATGACAGGGACCTTTTCAGATCCAGTTGGACGGTAGACGTCAGCGTAGAGACGACATCCATCGCGAACCACCAGCTCAACATCGTGGTCGATGCGGATGTCGGAGTCTAGTTTGCGAGCACCGAAAGGGGCGTCGCCTTTTTTGAGGACTTCGGTTTTGCCAATGGCTTGAGGCTTGTAGCCATTGTCGCCAACCTGGGGTTTGTTCAGGGGCTTGAAGGCGACCTGGACAGGGGCCGGCATGATGAGATGGTAGGGGGTTGGTTGATTGATTGTGATGAAGTGTTCAAGTGTGTATGTATTTGAAGTCTTTCAAGTTATTCTTCTTTGAGGATTGGGGAGAGGTAGTTGACAAATAGATGGATTATTGATGATGATGTATAGCGTAAAGGCCGACTGCTGTGGTTTTATGGTCGCTATCTTTCTTCACGATAAGGCACAACATCTCAATTGAAGTTGAGATTTACTACAACCCGATTCTCACTTGCCGAGGCCATTTACATCCATCTCCATTCGAACGATCCGGACCTCAACCGACAGACAAATGTCCGTTCCAGTCCCTTGATTGCTCGCGGTTCGGCCGAAATTGATTGCGGAGTGTCGTTGCGGGGTGCGTCAAACTGCGGGGGATGATCTGGAGAATAAAGGGGGTGCGATGAACCGAGCCGAATATCCCGGACCGAAGTGAACCTCGTGACTTTGCATGAAGCGGCTATCGTTAGCCACCTCCACGGTTGACTATGCCCGAACCGACTTGGGTTGTAGAGATGGTGTTGTAGATGGTGTTGGACATGTTCATAAAAAGGCCAAGATGAATTCGAGTTTGAGATTCCAATCATCAACAAACAAACAATTCCACCATCAAGACAATTACCTTCCAAAGCAAAGCACAGCTTGGGATCTAAAACAAAAATCTTGGAAAAGAAACCCAACCCAAAACACCCTTTTTCCTTTCCCTCCTTAAACCATCTTTGTCTCTTCAGACAGCAAACACAATGACTACCTCAACCACCCAGACCGTTGCTGCGCGGTTCGAAACCAAGGACTTGGTCACTTTCGACACCAGCATCCACTACGGTGACTGGAGAGACGAGTTCCACCAGAACGGATGCGTCCTCATCAAGAATGTCATTAGCAAGGAGCGAGCCCAGTACTACTGCGACAAGCAGATTGAGTGGCTGAAGAAATTCGACCTTGGCTTTGACGAAAAGGACCCTAGCACCTGGACAGCTGATCATCTCCCCGTCAGCTTCAAGGGTAGCATGTACTACGGCTACGGCGCCCCCCATGAGAGAATGGCTTGGGAGGCCCGCATGGAGCCCAAGGTCATTGAGGTCTTTGAGAAGCTCTGGGGCACAAAGGAGCTCATCTCCTCGTTCGACGGTCTCAACGTCTCTCTGCCCAACCGCAAGGACATTGGCTGGAGCCCCTGGCCTCACTGTGACCAGAACCCCGAGCGCAAGGGCATGCAGGCTGTTCAGGGTCTCATCAACTTCGCTCCCAACGGTCCCAAGGATGGTGGATTGATGCTGATGAAGGGCTCTTCCAAGCTGTTCAACGAGTTCTTCGCCCAGAAGCGTGACTCGGCTGACCACGAGGATGCTCCCCCACCTGAGATCAAGTACATGGACTTGTTCATTTTTAGCGAGAAGGACGTCAAGTGGTTTGAGGAGCGAGGCTGTGAGATGTACAAGGTCAACATGGACCCTGGTGACCTTGTTCTCTGGGATTCTCGGTAAGATTGAGTTGGACTTGATGCAAGTGAGTAAAAGGCTAACAATACGCTAGAACCATGCACTACGCCCGCTTCCCCGAGGGTGAGCAGATCAGACACGTCCAGTACGTCTGCATGACCCCTAGAAAGTTTGCCACAGACGAGGCTCTCGAAGCCAAGAAGTTCTGCTTCGAGAACTTTATGGGCACCACACACTGGCCTCACTGGTAAGTCGCCCCCATCGGAATCACTAGTGTAGGCACATTCTGACAGTCTGTAGCAACATCCGAATCGCTCAGGAGAAGCCCATGAGGAATGGTGAGGTTTGCCACAAGTACAGGACAGAACCTTTCGAGAAGCCCATCATCACAGATCAGTTGCTTCGGGTTGCGGGTGTGAAGCCATACACAGAATAAGCAGTGAAGGGGGGTTGTATATTTGTTTACTATAGTTCAATAAGAATCTAAACGTTTTGATCTAACCTGTGGCCGAGACCATGCTATTTGATAAATGATAAACGAGGCTGGGCTTGATGGAGTGCCAGTCGCTAATATCGAACACATCAGATACACCATTGATTGGCTGGGCATGTCATCATTGAACTATTCCACACGTCAACCAGTTACTACAAAACTTGACTTTCTGCATTTGGTTACAGCCAACTCAGTGATATGTGGAGGGTGTCCAAGGCCGAAATGTCATGCCTTAGTATACTGTCTGGATAGTCTCAAGGTTCTATGCTATACTCCAACAACAAATCCAACATGGACGAAGAACGGAGGGCGTCAAGAATAGGCACGTTTCTATTTCATACAAGTTGATCGCGTTTAGAAGTAGATCGTCTATCGTCTTCAAGTTTAGTCCTACACCATCTTGAAATCTAGAGTCGACTTCAAAACACGTTCAGCACTCTACAGAAGCCAGCCAAGACACCCTTAGGTGTCATGGTTGCCACTATCACAAGATTCGGCTGAGTTGAACAACTGGCTGGATGCGTCTCAACGGTTCGGCTCCCAACTTTTCGGTTGGTCTTTGACAGCGACAGCCAGCTTACGACGACATCCAGCAGCAAGTACGGGGGCTAATCTTTGAGCATTAGATCTTGGAAATATCGTGGGGTATGCCTTCGGGTCCTCACCCCCCGCTCTCCCATGTATTATCAAGAAAGCGGGGGAAAGCATTTCCAAGATCAAGGAGGGTGCGCATTGCAGTCTGTATCGTGATAGCGCTCCCCATGGGGTATCTTCCCCGGATTCATTGATCAATCAAATCCCCCGCAAAAGTCATCAAACCGAACAAAAACCAGGCTCCCCGTAGATCTCGGTTCGGCTGGGGTGTAGTCCAGTTTGAGTAATCCGAAAGCAGACAGTCTGGACACAGGTAACAATGCGGGTTGGGTGGGGGAGAGGAGACGCTCGGTTGATTAAGCTATGCCTGCCAAGGGTTGGGTTAATCTGAATGAGGTTTGGCGTGCCCCAACTCTCATAACGGGATGTGGCCCTCAATCGTTTGGGCCAGGCGACCCAAGAACGCGGGGAAGGGGGGACATCGTTTTCCCTGCTGTCTTTTTTTCGGTTGGCTAGTGTGAAACCCAATTGTGTAGCCAAGATAACGAGGGAAAGAAAAAACACTACGGTGACCAAAAGGAAGTGTGGTCGACTAGAGACAAACACGAGGTGGTGGCTCAGTCCTTGTCCTGGTCCTTGTCCCTTCTCTCCCATCTCACATCCGACAGCGAGGAATTGATCTATAAAGACAGCCATACCTGTCTCATTTAGAAACATCAGAAAACCCAGATCATCAGTCGCTCTCGATCTGACACTCCTGAAACAAAAACTTGATCTCATTCTTACCCAAGCAACAGTGGCTTTTGACCATGGACTCCAAACCAGGTTCCAACCATGTTGAGGCCATCGACATTGAAGGGCCTGAACCGATTCACATTACGAAATCCAAGCTCAGTGTCAGCGGCACGGTCAAGCTTACTGCTGGGAGCATCATCTACATTCCGACACCGACGGCTGATCCAAGGGGTAAGTTCTTATTGTCGCGGACTTTTAGGAGGTGGACTGACCACAGTAGACCCGTTGAACATGAAGACGTGGCAAAAAGGCATTGTGCTCATTGTCATCTCTCTCTGTGAGTACTCGCCTTATCATCTTGATGAGGCATTAGCATCTAACAGTGTCAAGTCTCTACCATTGGTCTCGCACTCGTGTCCGGCTTCGGAGGTCTTTTGGGATTCTACATCCCCGACTATGCTGCTGCCGGTAAGGGATACGCCGACATCACTCATCTCATGACCTATCCTACTCTTTTCATGTAAGTCCTCTTCATCGCTCTAAATTATATCCCTCTAACTCATCTCTAGGGGCATCGGAAATCTCATCGGAATGCCACTCGCCATCGCCGTCGGTCGTCGCGTCGTTCTTCTCGGAGCCACTATAGTCATGATTGCCAGTGCCGGACTCTGCGCCGGAGCAAAGAACTACGAGTGGCATCTCGCCGGACGTATGGTTCTTGGTCTGGCTGCTGGTCAGAGTGAGGCTCTCGTTCCCATGATCACTCAGGAGATCTTCTTCCTCCATGAGCGTGGCCGATCCTTGATGGTCCAGCAGACTATCCAGACAATCGCCACAGCCGTCTTTGTCATCTTCGCCGGTCCCATCGCTGGTGCCATCACTCCTGAGTGGTGGTACGGTCTTGGTGCTATTCTCTCTGCTCTGTCTTTCATTCTCGCCCTCTTTTTCGTTGCTGAGACAAAGTACGAGCGACCTCGCTCTGCTTTCCAGACTGTCGACAGTGATTCCGCTTCGAGTGAGGGCAAGGAGACCATTGATGTCTGCACGCAACGTCCCGAGCTTGACTATGTCAACTTTGAGCCTCGCACGTTCCGCTCCGACATGCGCCTGTGGATTGGAAAGCCTGAATGGAGCAAGGCTACTGAAATCTTTGTTGTAAGTGATACTCGTCTTCTACCCAGACATCATCCATCAACATTTTACTAACTATTCATCAGCAATCCTTCAGTCTTCTTCTCTTTCCCAACGTCCTCTGGGCTCTCTGCCTCAACGGTCTCACTCTCGGTGTCAACATTGCGATCGGTACGACTTACGGCAACATCGTCACTTCGGCTCCCTACAACTGGCCTCAGTCCTCTGCAAGCTACGTCAATGCTGGTCAGATCGTCACATCTCTTATTGCCCTTCCTTTCTTCGGATTCGGCTCCGACAAGCTCATCAAGTACTTTGCCAAGAAGCGAGATGGTATCCACGAGCCAGAGACCCGACTGATCCCCATGGCCTTCCCCATTGTTGTTGGCGTCTTTACCGCGGTTCTGTATGGCATGGGTGTTGTTCACCAGTACCACTGGTTTGTCTATGTCTGGGCTGTTGCTGCGTACTACTTTACCTTTGTCGGCGCCAACATCGTCGCAATTACCTATCTTCTCGACAGCTACCCTCAGCGAGCTGGTCCCTTATTGGTCATCATCTGTGCTTTCCGTGGCATCATGTCATTCGGCGTCAGCTACGGTATCTCTCCCTTTATCGAGAAGGCAGGATATGATGGTGCCTTTGGAGCCTTTGCTGGTCTTACTGGACTCTTTGGTGTTTTGGGTATTCCGATCTTCATCTGGGGCAAGCAGATTCGCCGATATACAAGCAAGTATGCAACTGATAAGGATGAATAAGATGCTTCACAGGTAGTTGTCAATGAGTTACATGAAGGTAATGGGCTGGTAATTGGGGGGCGTGTGGATGAGTAGGATAGTGCCGAATTGAAGTTTAGTTTGTCAAAGATGGCATCCCATGTGACGTGAGAGAATGCAAGCACTGTAACAAATATGAGTTCCTTGCGTGATAATTGGTTGTCAGTGACTTCTTTCTAAAACAATGCTTCTCCAACTAAAATGATGCTTGACCTGAATAGTTCGGGATGCAGTCTCGCCTTGGCTATGCTTTGCCGTAATCTTGCATGGTGGAAATGTCACATGTTTCTCATGGAAATTGAGTGATATTATGAAGTAAAACGTAGACAGAGTTAATACAATCACAAGATCCAAGCAATCGGCCAAGTGACAAGTGCAGTCAAAGTTGTACCAGGGAACTGCCAGATAAGAACCAAGCGATGGCTCGATTCTGTCATTCCTTGGCTGCTTGTCGGGTTCCCGATATTGACGTATGAAATTTGGCCGACAGAGACATTGAGGTGACTCTGAGGCTACACGATGAATTTTGAATATGGGCTGCTCACTGAATCCTAATCATTCTGCATATCACCAAGTCTCCTGCGCCCAATGTTTGCTTTCCCATGGCCAGACAGGTTCAAGGTATGCCATCTCGTTAGTCCAGACTCGTCGGATCTAAACTCGGCCTAGATACCCAAGTCCCCGAACCCAGACTCCCCCTCTCTAGCTCGTTAGCCGTGACTGATTCCCGAACCCCACCTCCAACCCTCCATCAGCTGCCACTGCACACTCCGTAATCACCCAGGTTCTCAGTGGCTGGCGTCGTCTGTACCCCAGATTGCCTTGAAATGACCCCCCATGCAAACATGCAAAGCCCCCCTCTAGCGGAAAGCGAACTCGGAATGAGGGGGACAATCCCCATCCGGCTGGCAACCACTCAACCCTGTCCTCTTCAACCCCCCTCCTCATCACTCAGTCATCCCCCTCGCCCTTTAACAACCGTTAAAACTCTCCTTTTATCGATTAAATCAGGGTCATGGATGCATCGGATGAGATCCTGGTTGAGACGGTACAGCCACCGCGACCTCTCCGACTGAAACGCGGCAGGTTATCCCTCGCCTGCAATCAATGTCGCAAGCGCAAAGTCCGTTGCGACGCATCAACCCCCAAATGTCGAAATTGTGTCTTGCGCGGGGATCATTGTGAGACTTTCGACCCTCGCCATCCCACTGGCCCTGCTGTGAGACGATGGCCTTCAAAGGCCGGCTCCAAGACTTCCACCGGTGCTGCGTCCGTCAGTGAACCAAGCTCGACGGGTTCACCCAATGCCAATGCACAGCAGGAGCAGGCAAATCCCTTTACACAGACAATTACTGATCCTAAACATCCATCATGGGTTGAGAGGGCCTATCATGAGAATCAGTCGCCTCAGGATCCTATCGCAAAGTCCATTTCAAATGACAGTCCAGATATGGTCATGAACGCCGATGATCACTCTGACCGCGTCAAGGTAGGATGCTCAACATCAATGCCATGTATTTCATACTGACAATTATCTAGTATATGGGCCCAAGTAGCCTTCAATGCCTGGGACGCTTCGTCGACCTCTGCTTTGAGAAGCACGGCCTTGAACCCATCGGATCCTCATTTCGCTGGGGGATGGTTTACACAGAAGAGTTCAAGTTGCCTCTGATAACGAATCTCCCCGACCTACCATCGCTATCCGCAATGGAACCTTGGATAGTGACATTCTTCGAGCGAGTCCATCCATTCATCCCCGTCATTGAGAAACAGGCCTTCATGTCTGATCTACTCCGCCTGTCAGACCTGCAACGCTCAAGTGGTGGTTCGCTACAACAGGTTCTCTCGACAAGCGACACTCCATCCGTCGCCATCATTTACTGCGTCCTTGCCATGGGGATAGATGAATCAGAGCGAAAGACATGTGACCTGGCATCATCCTTCATCACCGGCGCATACCAACTGGTCGGCCATTTGATTAGCACACCTTACATCGAGTCAGTTCGAGCTCTGCTTCTCCTCTCTGTCGCACTGCGTGGAAGGGGTAAAGAAGGACAATGCTGGCAGATGCTCGGCCAATGCATCCGTATCGCCCACTCAATCGGTCTTCATCGACGAGCTTGGTCCTACTCCTCCCTTGACCCATCTGGAAAATCAGAG
The DNA here is from genome assembly GCA_013623535.1 of Fusarium penzigii. Classification (NCBI taxonomy): domain Eukaryota; kingdom Fungi; phylum Ascomycota; class Sordariomycetes; order Hypocreales; family Nectriaceae; genus Fusarium; species Fusarium penzigii. The sequence goes on from JABFFC010000611.1 coordinate 14,932, forward strand.
GCCAGTCGCTCGAGTCATGACCTGCAGACAAGACTATGGTGGACATGTTACAGCTTAGAGAAGCTCATGGAGTTGGAAACAGGACGACCCTCAGCTATCTCAGATGTCGACGGTGATAAGGCGCTTCCAGATGCCAAAGCCCGTCAAGACTATCCTTACTTTACTCGATGGATCTCTCTGTCTCGAATCGTCAGTCAGATCAGTGAGAACTTGTACAGGAAGAAAGCAGCCAGCTCTCACGCATTACTTCACGAGATTTCACGGCTGGACCAGGCGCTGGTAGAATGGCTCCAGGACGCCTCGGCTAATACACAAATATCCCACAAGACGTCCACGGGGACTGGATCAGAAACAGAGCAACTGTTTGCTCATTTCCTGTCTCTCCAATACCACCACGTCAGTCTCCGTCCAACACTTCTTTTCTAGCAAGCTAACATTTACATCTACAGGCGCACATAACCCTACTTCGAGCCTCTCTCGTCTTCCCTGAGAAATCCTTCACTGCGGAGATAAAAAAGCAGGAACCCAAGCTAGGAAACGTCTCCCGTCTCCTCCAGTACCGCAATATCTGCGTCGAAGCCGCGAGATCCATCATCATCCAGACGGCCGAGTTTGCAGACCGTGGTTTCCATTCTATCCTGTTATCCGCCACCCATCCTTTTCTCGCTTCTACTACACTCGCACTTCACACGCTCATGAACCCCCGGAAACGTATGGGTCGCTCTGATGGCGAACTTGTTAGAACAGCTGCCGAGTTTGTGGCCGATTACTACCGGGCTATAGGACAGCATGATGAGTTCGTTCATGGTGTTTTGCAGCTGCCGCAGCGAATCAACCAGGTTCTTTCCGGAGAGAGATCAATCTCGGAACAAGGGGCACAACTGGTGGAGTCGCATCAATTTCAGAATACCGATGTTATGCAGACAGATACTTCTCCAAATTTCTGTCCCGCGACGTTGGATGCCATGAGCTTTGATCCGAGTGAGCAGTTTCAAGACCCATTTCAAGATATGCCTCTAGACGAGTTCTGGGCCATCATGGAGGGCGGATTTACAGCTATAGAAGGTGGCCATCCATTCTTTTGATGAGCCTTAGCAGTTGCACATCTAAATCTTAAGTGGAAAGCGACAACTAGAGAGATGGCCATGTTCTAAATCGACGACTTTGGAGCGTTCGTCGCAGATGACTATCTCTGTGACTCATCTTGGTGTATCTGTGCGACACTTCAATGGGACACTTTTCTCCATGACTGGTTGTTCTCATTCTGGATCTATTATTGTCTATGGACAGCTCTATAAAGTCGTATCATCGAATTGAGCTACAATTCAGCATCAATCAGTCAGGTGGCTCGTCGATCTAGAGTCTCTCCTCATCTCCTCAAATTACCTATCGCCCAATCCACGTCAGATTCACCACATCCCTACCATTTAGGCCGCCCAGGCCTTCACAGCCAAAGCAATCGGAGCATCTGGACGCTCCTTCGGCTTATGTCGAAGCACCAGCTGCAACAGAGTAAGTGCCTGGTTTCCTAGAAACAGTGGCATCCTTAGAGATTGCGCCTTAGTCACTGCTTTCTCGAGGTCTTCTGCCAGGGCAACAAGACCTGAGTGTTGTGATAAAGGTTCGCCACGAAGAAGGTGAATGATATCCTGACCAACGGCGGTGAGCATCTCGCTTCCTCCTGCAGCGTCAATGCAGAGCTTGTAGACTTGATCGAGGTCAAGACCGACACGATGGGCGAAAGCGAGAGCTTCTGCTGCTGCGCAGACGTGGATGCCTTTGAGAAGATCGACAACCAGTTTTGTCTTGTCGTCTGTTGAGGATGTTCCATTGGCGTAGTTTGACGACTCTTTCTCGTTCTGGTAGAGACGGATCAAACTGGAGTCGTCATCGCCGCCAAACCCCCTATCCACTCCAAGAAAGTATCCCTGCTCGGCTGTGCTGCACATGGGAGTTGGGAAGCCATATCTACGAGCTTCGGAGGTGATGATGCTTGCGTCTTTTAGGATGATTGTGACGGCGCTGGCGAGGGGTAGAGAGGGATCTAGCAAGCGAGGTAGACGGTTCTCAAACATCCAGCTTCGTCCTGGCGATGAAATGACGGCCTCGCCCGTGGCAGACAGGTCAAGATGTAGACGACGGGCGAACCCGAGACTTTCGCTGGTTGCCAGAATCTGGACGGCTGCGAGAACCTGATGGGCCATCTTCATGTTGCTACCGGCCCCGATACCACCACCGACAATGTAAAGCTTGGCTGGATCGGACATGGCAGCAAGCAAATCTCGACTCTTCTCAATGGCTTCATCACTTGCACCAGCCATGATCGAGAGCGTCCCATCAGCGGCTCGCTTAGCACCGCCCGAGACAGGACAATCCACTATGGCGATGTCATCTCGGCCAATGGCTTCAAGACTCTTCTGCAGACCCTGGACGTATCCGCAGGGGACAGTCGAGCAAAGGAGAAGGGTGGCACCCTTTGCAAGGGCTGGGATGGCGGGGTTGGAGCCTTCGAGGAGGACTTCTTGTGCCTGTTGAGCTGTTGCGACCATACAGACGCAGTAGCTGAGGCCTTTAGCTGCTTCTCCAGGACTTGTAGCAGTGCTGCCGCCGATTTTGGCGAAGCGTTGTAGAGTAGGAGGATAAATGTCGAAGCCGGTTACTGGGAAGCCTTGCTTGACCAGCTGTGCTGCCATACCGAAGCCCATGGCTCCAAGGCCGATGAAGGCAACAGGCTCTTTTGTGCTAGCCATGTTTTGTGATTGCGTATGTACGTATTGATGTTGTGAAGCTTGAGAGCGACGTAGTGATGCGGTTTGGGCTGGACAGTGGTAGCATTGTATCGACGGACTGGCGACTTTTACAACAATGTGTTGATGTATGTAACAGGGAGATTGCAGGGAGGAGAGATATGAACGACTGACGACCGAGCCGACCCGTCAGGATTCTGTTTAGGTCATGCGTTCTCGGGGGCTGTGGTTATTGTGAGTCGGGGTTTGACCGGGTCACTGCCGGTCATCGCGGGCCGAACCGAACAGCGGATGAGGACATTGAGACAGCGAGATGCTTGAGATTGAATGTGCCAAGTGGTTAAGACGATAGTAATACTTCCTTACCGTCTTATATAATGTGTCCATGACTAAAGAGTTGCTTCTTTAAGCAATACATTCACAGGACAACATACAGTCACAATGGCGATAGAAAGCATTTCCAACAAGACCCTCAGAATCCTTCAGGATGCCCGGTCTCAAGGCTACGCGGTCCCTAGCATGTGTTGCTACAACCTAGAGGGTGTCATCGCAACAATACGAGCCGCCGAAGCAAAGCAATCCCCTGCCATGGTTCTCCTATTCCCATGGGCCATTACATACGCTGGAACCTCTCTCGTCCGAGCCGCTGCCGACGCATGCAGAAACGCGCGTGTTCCTGTCGCTCTTCACTTAGATCACTGCCAGACGCCCAAGCTGGTGAAGCAAGCGGCTGACATGGACTGTTTTGATAGCATCATGTGTGATATGAGCCACTATGATGACAACCTTGCGTTGACAAGAGAGCTCACGGCATATTGTCAGAGGAAAGGCATAGCAACTGAGGCTGAGCCAGGGCGTATTGAGGGAGGCGAGGATGGCATTGCTGATACGTGTGACCTGGAGGGTATCTTGACGACTCCAGAGCAAGCCGAGGAGTTTATCGATACAGGTATCAAGCTCCTCGCTCCAGCTTTTGGAAACGTCCACGGCGAATACGGCCCCCACGGTATCAACCTCCAGTACGACCGTCTCCAAGCAGTCAACGAAGCAGCAGGCGACAGGGTGTTTCTGGCACTGCACGGCGCAGATCCCTTCGATGAGGAGATTTTCAGAAAGTGCATGGACGCCGGGATCACGAAAGTGAATATCAACAAAGGGATGAATAATCACTACGTGAAGGTTATGGAAGAGATGCAGGGACAGGCGTTGACGAAGATTATAGAGGCTGGGACGGATGCGATGCAGAAGGCGGTGGAGAGGTATATGGTTTGGTTGGGGAGTGCTGGGAGGGCGGCGAATTATTGAAGACGATAGATGAGGGTCATGAATATTTGTTAATTTTAGAGGTCTGTCACCAGGGATATTCAATATAGTAGTACTTGATAGACACGTATCATATAGTCGAAGCAAACAACTTAATCACAATTCAAGACTTATGTTTGGCCGTTTCGTAAAATCGTCTAGTCACAGGCACGAGTCAAGTTGATGATTATGATCGATTTCAATTCTCAGTGAGTGCTCAACTAGATGAAGATGTAGCGTAGTGTCCATGTTGCTTGTTCCAAACTCCCAAATAATCAAGAAACAGATGATGTACCCTGCATTTCAAATTCCCTTATCACGAATACAATTCCCAGCATCCTTCAAATGGCATGATATCTTATGAACCCAGCTCCAAAACATGCAAAACCTCGTACAGAACTCTCATACAACACAGTTATCCAACCAGATCATGAACTTCTGATCAAGCACGGAGGATTCTGATTCGCCGATGGTCTCCTCTCCTGTCGGCCTTGAAATGATGGCTCATTTGCCAAATGTGGGAAAGTAGATTGTGGTTGGGGAGATGCTTGTCTTTGTGACTTGGAGGCTTCCCATGCTGAGAACATGGCTCTGCCCCAATGCATTGTCATTGTGTGAGTTGGCGCCATTGTTGGCTTGTTTTGGTGTGGAAGTTGGTTTGATCTGATGATTGTTGATTGTTTCAATGGTGATCCAAAGATACTTGATGGTTAGGTTGCATCTGGTGATATCGAAATGCTATGGGGCACTCGTCTCCTGCTGTTATATACCAGCTTGCTAGTCAACTGAAGCAGGCTTAGCTTAACTGCTGTCAGCCACCAAGTAGCCAGTAATTTATCAACCGATTCATTTCCGTCATCTGAAATTGTGGGAGCGTCATGGGAGACCGGCATCAACGGCTTTCGGTTCGGCTCGGTTCGGTTCGCTCTTCAACTACAACCTGCAGTGTGACCATCTACTCCTCCGCTAGCTGGGCCTCCCCCGCATCCAGAACCATCTCGTCAACGCCTCACTGCGACCGAGCTAAACCGAGCCGGGAACTCAGCACTGGGGTAAACATGGGGAGGATCCCAAGCGTGACAGGTGCTGTTCTGGACGAACTAATAGACATGTCTCTATTTTATAAAGCCCAAGAGTTCATGAGCTATCGTTGTTATCATCCAAGCACAACTTGAACTCAAGTTATAGACTGAAACCTTCACAGCAGTCAACCAATTCTTTCCAACTTCACAATGACCATCTCATCAACCATCACTGCTACTGAGCAGCAGCCCATGCTGACTCTCCGACCTGCGGGCTCTGACCGTATCAAGCTCGACGGCACTGACCGTCGCTACGGAGACTGGAGAGATGACCTTATCCGTGATGGCTACGCTGTCATCAAGGGTGCCATTCCTCGAGAGAGGGCACTAAGCTATGCCAACCGCATGTACGGCTTGCTCGAGAGTTTGTAAGTCATCACGGCAAGTCACTGGGTTCTTGGACTAATACTTTACAGCAACCTTGGCTACAACCGCAACGATCGCAGCACAGTTCACCCCGATAAGCTCCCCGTCATCAACGAAAAGGGTATGCTTCTGAACTACGGCGCCGCCCACGAAGATTTTGTCTGGGCGATTCGATCCGAGCCTGGTGTTGTGGGTGCTTTTGAGAAGGCCTACGATACCGAAGACTTGCTTGTCTCCTTCGACGCCATCAACTACGGCTTTTCCAACAGAGAGAACCTCCCCGCCAACAAGCCCTGGCCTCACCAGGACCAGGACCCTGACGTCCCTGGTTTCCGCTGCCTCCAGGGTCTCGTCAACCTTCTTCCCAACGGCCCCAACGACGGTGGTCTTATCGTCGCCAAGGGTGGCCACAACTCCAGTAAGCAGTTCCACGATGAGATCCGTGGTACCGAGGAGAGAATCCCCGCGTGGACAAAGGAGTGGTATGGATACACAGAGAAGGGTATGAAGTGGCTCAAGGACCACGGGTGTGAATGGTACAAGGTTGAGGCTGATCCCGGTGACCTCATCGTCTGGGACTCAAGGTATGGTTGACCCTCTGTCGTACAAGTATCACTATACTGACTTGGTGTAGAACCCCTCACTACAACGTGCCCACGACGACCGAGCAAGACCGCTTTGCTATTTACACTTGCTACATGCCCGTCACATCAGCTACTCAGGAGGATCTGATCCGCAAGAAAAAGGCTTTCGAGGATCGTGTTGGAACGACACACTGGCCTAATGCCAAGCACACCGGATCAAATGTTGCTCAGCGTAACGGCAAGCCTGATCATGTTGTGAGGGATCGTCCTCTGCATGATCCTATTCTGTCAGAGAGGGCTTTCAAGTTGACTGGTATTCCATACATTCAGACTCAGGCTATCTAGACTAGTCGTTGATGACTCTATGGAAGGGAAGGATTGAGATATGACATGTTAGGATATAAACAGTACCTGTTGTTTTATGTATAGCTGATGAACCACAATATCACGCAATTTTTTTTTTTTAGCTGAACTTTGATCTTTCTGTGCTGGGCTTAGTTAGTACAGGTATCATGTTTGTCGATGATTAATTACGCTGTAACCCTTTGCTGAATCTACACGAAGCTGTTTTGGCAGTTGTTGTTTGCCTGTGCCACCTGGTTCCAGAATGTAATGTCTGTGACCAAATTCAAGCGAACTTGGTCATAGTAGAGAACAATTGAAATGAACTTCTAAACATAGCCACTCAAATTATCTAATATTAAATCAATGACAAGTCTAGATTCTACTAACCCATGAAATGTCAGTCATCACGGATTTGTACCAACTCCATGCACAAATAATTAGTTACCCTAGACGCCGACAGAATTCGTCTGCCTCAACAACACCAGCCCCTGCCATAGAGAGATCAAGCAATACTTTGATAGGAGAGAAGTCAGGTAGATAATGGGGGTACATGTCAATTTTATTGCAATATTGATCACGATAACAACTTTCAAGATGATATAAACCATGAGAGATCATCTGAACAACCCAGCCGTGGCACAAGTGATGCAACAAGGTGCCCGACCGAGAAAGCGGTTGATACCAGAAATAAGATATATTGAATGTTACCGTCACAATCCCTCTCAGGTCAGGTACACATACAGTACCACATTATTGCCGTTTCGGGAGCCCCAGCTTTGAGCGTCATGGTTTGGGTGGTAACTGGTAAGCTGATTATCTGTACGCAACCGCAAAAAGCAAAACAATTTGCGGGGTAGTGCTGACATTTCGGTACCGTGCTACGGCATGATGAGCCAAGGTTGCACCGGTTCGTGGAGGTTTAGTGGGGTGAGAATCGGAGTTGGTTCGGTTCGGACAAGATTCCCGATACCTTAGAGGGTTGAACCGATTGAGGGCACCTACGATTCAACTTATACAAAGAGTGCCGCTTGATCAGTACCGACTGGCATTGAAGCTCATCATAATCACAAGTACATCAATACACAAAATGGGAAGTCAGCCAGATCTTCATGTAGTCATTGTCGGTGGCGGCATCGCCGGCCTAACAACCGTAAGTATTCCCATTGACACATATCATACGCTCTTCTAACTCGTCAGGCCTTTTCTCTTCGACATCCCAACCGTCGCATCACTGTTCTTGAGCGTTCCAGAATGCTGGGTGAGACGGGTGCTCTCATCTCGCTCCAGCCAAACGCTACCAAGATTGTGGAAAAATGGAACCTGTCTCCTTATCTGGAATCTGCTGAACCTCTTGTCGATGGAGCGTTTCGAATTTTCAACACTGATGGTCAGTGTGTGAGAGACATTAAACTTGAGAGAGGACAGTTTGGAGCAGATCGCCTACTCTATCACAGGCAAGATCTGCAGTCTGCGCTCAAGGAGGCGGCAACTGATGACAAGGCGTACGGCAACCCTGCTGAAATCCGCACAACTTGTCAGGTCGTCAGTGTAGACTGTGAAGAAGGTATTGTGACTTTAGAGTCGGGCGAGAAGATCTACGGCGATATCATTATCGGCGCAGACGGCATTCACAGTGCTGTACGTACAGCAGTGGTGCAAGAGGAGAGACATGCTCTACCAACGGGTCTATCCGCGTATAGAATGCTTGTCCCTACCGAGAGTCTGACCAATCTCTCGACCCCCGATAAGCTCATTGACCCAAGCAACCCCAGCACAGCCATGATCATGGGGTCTGACAAGCGAGTCATCATGGGTCCTGGTCGCGGCTCCAAGCTCTACGGGATTGTCGCCTTGGTTCCGGATGGCAATCTCTTTGAAAACAGCTCGGGCGACAGCTGGGTTCAGTCGGGAAGTCAAGAGAAGCTACTGGAAGCTTATGCAGACTTCCCATCCTGGCTGCTTGACATTTTCAAAGCATGTCCTGACCTCGCCCTCTGGCAACTTCGAGACATCGACCCCCTACCTCGCTGGGTACGCGGCAGAACCATCTTGATCGGCGACGCAGCACACGCCATGCTCCCTACCCAAGGACAAGGCGCATCACAAAGCTTCGAAGACGCCGAAGCACTGCAGGCTTTCCTGCAGGGGGTAGAGTCCAGGGATAGTGTCGCGGCGGCTTTGGAGAGAGTGTTTGCCGTGCGGTATGATCGAGCGACACTGGTGCAGAAGTTTAGTCGAGAGCAGGCAAGGCCAGCGACGGATGGGGTTTCAAAGGAGATCAAGTTGGACCCAGCGCAGTTCATGAAGTTCAACTGTGATTACAACGGGGCAGTGGACTGGGAAGATAGACAGAAGAAGGGAACAGCGAAGCCTTGATGGCGGGTATTTGTCTTGTTTTCTATGGTTGTTTAGATTACACTCGGATGTTTATTCCTGATATCGCATAATGGAAGCAACATAACGTTAGCTGTTTGGCCACAATCCAGCAATGGGTTTAAGGGATGATCACACCATATAATTGCTGACCTTAATCTCTTCATATCACCAACCGAGCTCTGAGTGATTCTATTGCACTTTGGGAGCCGAGATCTTAGTTGTCAGTGCGCTGCGACCATCGTGGCCGTACCAGTGATGGCAGCGAACTTCATTTACATCTTCACAACCAACGTTCACTCCGAAGCATTCAGAACAAAATCTGCGGACACACATTTGGGGATATTCTGCTTCTCAATTGAGGGAGTATCTAAAAGCAAAAAGCCTAACCAAAAATGAAAAATAAAGATAAAAAAAAGCTCATCGCAACACCATATTTTTTCGTAGATTTTAATCATCATCCTCCTCCTCGTCCAGTTGTGCGGGCTTCGGGTTCACGATTAACGTACCCGTCCAGCGAACAATATTTCCAACTCTTCCTTCTCTCGTGTCTATGCTCTCAAAGCCGCCCTCGGCTCCAACTGGCGCTTGGGCGAGAACCTTTGCGAAAAATGATCGCGCGACATCGTTGCCGTCCTCCCACTGGAAGACAACACCCTCGGGCACCTCGTCGCCTGGCTCCAGTCCAGCCGTCACGGCGGGGATCAGCTGGTGTCTCTTCTTTCGTCGCGGCAGATCCCACCACGAGCCCATAACAGCATTAAAGAATTCTGTGCCGTAGCCCTGGCGCCAGTACTCAGGCTTGATGAAGAACTCGGCTTCAGGCCAGCCAGACGCGGATGTAATCATGTGTTGACAGTCTGGCAGACCGCCTTCTCCTATCAACTCATTTGTCGATTGGAGAAATGCGCCAAAGTACCAGTGACTTTCGTACTCGTATTGGTAGGCGTTGATGTGCTGACTCGTCTCCTCCTTGCTGTGGTCGGGTCGGCCTCGATATTTGGAATGTAGCTGAAGTTCAGGACGTTTGCGCAAATCGTAGAAGGCATCCAGGTCGTCAGATGTTATGGGTCGGATAATGAGACGCTCGGTCTTGAGGTGCGGTCGTTCAGAAAGGGGAGGGAGGTCTTTGGGTAGGGTGACGGTATAGCTGAACCAGGGGGTGACGCCCAAATTCTGGAAGTCGTCGACCGCCAGCTGGATCTTAAGAGCAGGTAACGTGTGCTGAAGCTGTGACATTGTTTCCATCATTGTGCGCTTGATAAAAAAGGTAAAATAAAAGGTTCGTGACGGCAAAGGTAAAGACTGATTTTTGGAGTTATCACGGGAGCCTTTTGAGAAAAAAGTAAACAATTAAAGGTTCAAGTTTGAAACACGGTAAGGAAAGCTGAATCAGTGGACTGATGAGCGAAAATTAATACGTACCGGGAAATGGGGGAAAGGGGGGGGGGGGGGG
>JABFFC010000612.1:0-27233 GCA_013623535.1 Fusarium penzigii
CCCTTCCCCCCTCCCCCTCCACCTCTCCCACTTTGTCTCCCACTTTGTCACGATTTGCTTCCCTCAGATTGTTTGCCGCATAAAAAGGTACCGGTATATTGACGATATCAATCACTGTACAGGAACTTTTAGCATAGATAGGCGCATTAGGATACGGTGACAATCAAGTTCCATGGCAGGAATCACGAAGCGGAACAATGTAATACCTGCATGATCTAGATCCCATCGACTTCGGACATGCAAATCCCCTTTGACCGGTCGTTGATCAGGAGGAGTAACTACATGCCCTGAACGGAGGTCAATGCTCTGGGTACTATTTTATGGTATGCCGTATACATACCGCGGTACTAACCTCACTCGGGGGAAGGCGGAGCTACAGACAGGTAAGTGATGTAAGTGCAAAGCATGGCGATAATCGCCATTGCACTGTAGGTACTGACCAGGAGGTATTGCAATGGGGATGAGATGGCCGATAGGTACTAAGATAGCAGGAAGTACATTTCCTGTCTCTGCATGCAGGTACTCCTCCATTCTGCACGCATCATCATGACCCCTCAGTTGGTCGAAGAGGTACTGGTTCAAGCTTGTCGCACATGTATCCTTCTATGTGAGCTTTCATTTACCTCGACTGCAGCATTTATCCCGCGTTTGTGGAGGCTACTGCAAAGCTGAACCCTCCCATTATTACCACCTTGGTACTTTATGTCGTGGACGTGCTTCCATCCTACAGTACAGTCCATTATTAGTATTAGTATTAATATTACATATCCCGCATTCCCACCCAACATTCTTCTTCCCAGCCTATTTCTTCTCTCCTCCATCATCTCATCCTCCTTTGTTATCTTATTTTTATTTTTACCAACTACCGTTGCACTTCTCATCCCTTTCTACTATTTTCCTTGTCCTACATAACTTCTCCACAACCTTCAAAATGGTCAAGGCTGGTATGTCCAAGTACTCTGTCGTGCTGCAGCATTGACGCACGACGTTGGCTATGCTACAGAATGTGGTGAACTCTCAATGAAACAGATCCTTGATCTAACATCTTTCCAGTCGTGGCAGGTGCTTCTGGTGGCATTGGCCAGGTTTGTTTCCCCCCTCAACTTGGGATTACTTGGGCATCTTTCAGCTGACATTTTGACCTGTTTTCCAGCCTCTGTCCCTTCTCCTCAAGACTTCTCCTCTCATTGACGAGCTCGCTCTTTACGATGTTGTCAACACCCCCGGTGTTGCGACTGACCTCTCTCACATCTCCTCCCCCGCCGTAAGCCCATCTACCCCGCGTTGCCTTTCGCTCAGGCCATGGCCATGGCGTCTTTACTTTCTCCCTTCCTCCGGGCAACAGCGGTTCGCTCACAAGAACACAGAAAACCACTGGCTACCTCCCCGCCAATGATGGCGCCAAAGCCGCCTTCAAGGACGCCGACATCATCGTCATCCCTGCCGGCATTCCCCGTACGTGCGACACTATGGTGTCCCCTTGACCCGATATGAAGGTGGTATATTCGAGATGTTCTCTGCTAATGTTTTGTTCTGAAACATCCAGGCAAACCCGGCATGACTCGTGACGACCTTTTTAACATCAATGCTGGTATTGTCAAGGGCCTGATCGAGGTTATTGCTGAAGTCGCCCCCAAGGCCTTCATCCTCGTCATCTCTAACCCTGTCAACTCAACTGTTCCCATCTCTGCCGAGGTTCTCAAAGCCAAGAACGTCTTCAACCCTCAGCGCCTGTTTGGTGTTACTACTCTTGACATCGTTCGTGCTGAAACCTTCGTCGCCGAGGTTGTCGGAGAGTCTCAGCCCCAGAAGTTGACTATTCCGGTTGTTGGTGGTCACTCTGGTGAGACCATCGTTCCTCTGTTCAGCAAGGCTTCGCCCTCCGTTTCCATCCCCGATGACAAGTATGATGCCCTTGTGAACCGGGTTCAATTCGGTGGTGATGAGGTTGTCAAGGCCAAGGATGGTGCCGGCTCTGCTACTCTGTCTATGGCTTACGCTGGTTTCCGGTACGTTATCACTCGGCGGGGGGGGCATAAAGGTTCTCTATTATTGGACAGACGGTTGACCATGTATTGTTTAGCTTCGCTGAGAAGGTCCTGCGCGCCGTCAAGGGCGAGAAGGGTCTCGTCGAACCCAGCTACGTCTATCTCCCTGGTGTCCCCGGAGGTGAGGCGATTGCCAAGCAAACTGGCAGCGACTTCTTCTCGGTCCCCATCGAGCTCGGTGTAAGTCCGACTTTCATACCTTTTCAAACGTGCGAGATTTGGCTGACAGCAACTAGCCCAACGGTGCCGAGAAGGCCATCAACCCCTTGGAGGGCATCACCGAGAAGGAACAGGGTCTTCTGTCCAAGTGCATTGAGGGACTCAAGGGCAATGTTAGCAAGGGCGTCAGCTTTGTCCACAACCCTCCCCAGAAGTAAAGCTCCCCTAAAGCCTAGTCCGAGTAAAATCGGAATTGGCTCCCTCAAAATATAAAAAAGAAAAAGAAAAAAAGAACAACACTTTATCAACCTGGGTAGCTATGACAGCGGGCATGGTGAAATGAATTAATGGCCGCAGTAGCTGATGATGTATTTCTTTAACAGGCTGTGAATGTGTCATGACGCTTCTGATCGGGAAGGCTGGGTCAACTCTCCGTTCATTAGGCCTAGTCTATTGACAGGAGTGTGTCCCCAAAGAGCGGTTACGAAAAAGCCGTCGAGGGTGGCTGCATTTTCAGATGGAATCATTTGTATGTGGAGTTCGTAATTCGACTACCGTTGTACGGTTGGAAGGCGTATGGATGCGTCGCGATATTGGCAGAGACGGATCGTTCTTTTTAAGGTTTATTAGGAATAGTCTTGATTTGAAACACAGCTCCGGGAAGCTCGTTTATCTCGGCCTGGACAGTTGTGTTGATCCCCAGAGCCGCCAGTGCACCTCGGACGATACCACAAGGAAACCAAAGGAACTAGTTGGAACACATATTAGTACTCATCCGTGACTCGTAGAGGTTGCAGGTCGGGCCAGGAATAGATTGCATTGTACCGGTTGTGCGCGAACTATAGCTTGTCCACCAGCTTCGGTGCTCATACGCGAGAAGGGCCGGAAGACATTGTCGGTAAGAACATATACTCCCTGTTGCCGAATTAGCTTGGGAGGATCTGGGAGAACAAGCCAGGTTTCTGGATGTATACTCTGTGGTTTGTTTTGAGGTTGTCGATATTCTTGCCGAATACTATTGACCATAGGTCCTTGCAGAGAAACTTGATAACGTCGAGTGTATCATTGAACCGCGGTCGCTCTCTTGAGAATCTATAACATCGAGTATGAGCTATCATTACGCAATGTCTACCTTAAGGTTGGAGAAAGGGCACTCACCGCTCCACCAGCCCCTGGCCAACTCGATATCCTAGCATCTCCAAGCGATAATGGACAGCGTCCAAGTCCTCATCTTCATCCAACTTCCTAGTTCCTGCGCCTGATACGAGTCCTGCGGCGCTTGAGCCAACACCGTGACTCGTGGATGCAGCATCTACTGCCGTTGTATTATGATCCAGAGCTACTTTATCTCGGTCTTTGGTCACACGGTGTGCGAGAGGCACCAATTCGATGAGAAGGAAATCGAGGCAGGACGAGTTCAAAAAATTAGCTGTTGGATCGCTGGAGTTGTAAGGCGGCATAACAGGCTCGAAAGACATGGTGAATCAAGTTGCACGAGGGAGTATTTGGGCAGAAGGCTCGTTGAAGGACGGAAGTCGGGACGCAGTTTTCGAGGTGGTCAGGGCTTTCTGGATGGTTGACGACCCAGAATAGCAGGTATTGATGGTTCTGTTAAATGTCAGTTTCAAAGTGCTTCACCTGTCATCAAAGAGCTAAAGTATGAAGGTGGCCCAGGGGAGTCCATCCAATCACCCAGGAAAGGTACTAGGTTATTAGTACTCAGAGTAGTACCTAGTTGGTTAGGTACTAGATAGGTACCTTAGGCAGGTACCTTGAAGATAGCATGGTGCCGAAGAGTACCTCAGTACAATACTAGTAGGTACTGAGGTACCTAACTGGCCAACCGGCCTCAAAACGCACGTGCCGATATGAAGCGAAATCTCGAGATTCAAGGCCAACAAATGTAAATACCAACGCAAAGCCGGGGAGAGAGAAAGAAAAAGAGGCATATATCAGCAAGAACGCCGAAGATCGGACTAAGCAGAGATATTTACGGAACACACCATCCCGATATCATCACACTGTGTCTCGGACGTTCAACAGCACAAATTTATTCGGAAGCATCACTGTAATTACTGTGTGACAGGGGAATCTTTTAATCTCCTCCAACGCCAGGACCTGCTCATGCAAAAATAAAAAATTCCAAGATCATACAACGCCTGATTACCAATCATCCATGCCATCCCTCGATCACAAACACTCCACGGTTGCCTTGTCTGTTGTCAAGAAGTCCTACGCCGTTGCTTCCTGGTGGATTTTCGTCGCCGTGCTCGAGATTCTTCCTAGGGGTACCCGAGAGGTGACTCGTTCAAGTAGCTCAGTCCATTAGACCCTTGAACTCCATTGCTGGATGTATGCTGTCGCTTGGGAGCTGGTTCGATTGGTTCGTTATCCTCGTCATCAGATAGCGTGAGATCAATGACGGCCGCCGCTGGTCGTTTAGCACTGACGGAGGCAAGCCCACGAGGACCGGCGGAGGAACTGTCACGACCGGCCGTGCCTGGTGTACTGAAACTCGGCGTAGCGTTCTTGGGTGTTGCTTGACGGCGGTGCCCGATAGAGTTAACTTCTGAAATCAACACCTCGTCATCATCATCGTCAAAGTAGTTATCATTGTTATTGCCTTTGTCAAAGTGGTCGTGGTAAGACGAACTGCCGTTCGTGTGGCCGTGGCCTCCGTCGTCCGTATTTTTAATGTGCCATTGCCCGTTTGGCTCAATTGTGACGGTCTCCAGACTCTTGGGGGTTTTTGTAAGAATGTCCCTTACGTATCTTTGGGTGTGTCAGCCAACGGAGCATACGAGGAAAAGGAAATGACGACTGACTCATCTACGGCTAGTTGATCGAAGGTCGCTGACTTATTGCAAATGGGACATAGCCATTGTGGACCTTGTTCCTGGAGCTGAAGATATGATGTAGCATCAAAACATTGCAAATGTGTACAGCTCAGGCCCCGACAGGGCAACGTCAGTCGCATATACGACAAGGGGCATTTTAAGGAGAGCACTTGTGATGTCGCCACTACGTCGGGGTCCTGGGCTTTCTCGTTGACTGAGCATGTTAGTTTATATCAGTCGTTGACCAGCCCAGGTGGATCAGTACTTACGCTCCTGCTTGACAGATTCGATGGGTATCCTCTTCCCAGCATTAATGCGTGCGACCAACTCGTCCACCGAAGTAACCTTGCATAGGTATATGGTCAGATAGAATTTCTGTCCTTATATGTTAGCAACCGAAGCTTCAGGCTAAGACTGTTCTTGAATCACAGAAGCAACTGACCTTGTTTGTCAAAGCATATGTAAACTCGAAGTTGTTAGCATAATTAGGCCGCAAACGAAGCGCATTGGTAATGTCAACTGGCCTAGTAGACCCAGGTTTGTTCTTCAGCCCGCGCAAGTTCGCCTTGATGTCGCCTCCATTAACGCGCAATTCGGATTGATGGGGGAATGAGATATCCTGTTGACCCAAGCAATCGCCAGCGCAAAAGACTAAGGCTCGGTAGGAAGAATCGCTGACGCATCTTTCGAGAGTAGGGTGGTCATTGAGTTTGAGAGAGACGGTGATGGAGTTACGATGTTGCGACATTGCTGAAGAGGGCGGTCCAAGGAATCAGTGATATGGTCTTAATCGTATTCTGGGTCTAGGCGCTTGCAAAATGGACATACCTTCACAAATACGAGTATCTATGATGGGAGCCTCAATCTGGTAGAATGGGCTCGGTTTGAAAGTCAACGATACTGGTTGAGGAGCTCCGTATGGCGAAGGCCGAGCACGGTGGCCGTTGGCTAGAGAGGGGCTGCCCCTAGAAGCGTTGGCAGAGTTTGCCATTGAAGGTGACAAGTGAAGTGGTGGCAGATTTTGTGTAGCATGGGAATGGTTCGCTCGAGAAGGGGAGGAGCCCGCGGGGGCGTTTGAGATCGTGTTGTGCACACTCTGTCGAATTTGCTGAAAACGCACGGCGTCGTTGTTGTTGAGAGCCTCCTGGATTACTGAACCGAAGGTCGAGTTAGCAATGTGCAAATTCTGTGCAACTATGGGGGCAAGCCAGACAGATTTGTGCGTGGTGGACGATCGGGCCAGTTGCGGTTTACCCCAACGTGAATAAACCAGCATCTGCGCATAGCACTTACGGTTGGCTATCCTGTTCTGTAGTTCGGCCTTGATGCCTGTGCTCTTAACTCCATTTACCTGGCAGACAGAAGAGAGTTGACGATTGAGAAGGCGATTCACCTGGCGAACAAGAGCGTTGGCTTCGGTTCGTGAAACCCCTTGGGCCGATGATGTTGAGGTTGGGTTCATAACTGAACCCAGTCCTGAAGTCGACGCCATACTGCCAACCAATATATTTCCTTGAGAGCTCGTGTGGTGAATGGATAGTTATGTTCGGTCTGAATACAGAGGTTGCGGCGAGGAGAGATCGGGTGCAGCTTTACTCAGGCGCGCTGATCGGTTGGAGGGTCGCGTGGTCGCATCCAAGGCAAGAGCGCAGGCCTGTGCAAGCCTGTCGAAGCAAGAGATGGCAGAGAAGCGTGGGCGGAATGAGTATAAGTAGAGTCAACCAAGGTGTTGTGTTTGTAGGCTGAAACGAGTGAAAGTGTGAATTGCTCGCAATCAGTTGGTTCTTTTTCCGTCGTCGTGACAGCAATTCGTGACATGGGAAGAAGATAAAACTTGAGACAGCGGTTCTTACTGTATTATCTACATGTAGATAACCTGGTCATATCAGGACTTCTTCTTATCATACTTGCTCAGTGAATATGACCATTTGTATGGAAGGCGGTACTGACTGGCAGATCCTAAAGTTCTGAAGTGCCGCAAGGAAGGGGAATGAGATTATTAGGCCAAAATGGGAACTGGCGCCAAGTGCTCATCAGCCACACACCTCGCCACTTATAGCCTACCTCAAATAGGCTGAGAGTAGGTACGTAGCATTGGTAAATAGCTCCCTTCTTTTTTTTCTCTTTTTTTTTTCCTTTTTTTTCCTTTCCTCTACCTGCTTATCGCAATCGCTGATAAGCAGTGCCCATCCCATCTTTGCCTTCACGTCCAGTTCATTTATCCGTTGTTTCCAATTTTTATATTCACACTCTCGTCTCGACCTTGAGAACCAAACTCCCGAAATCGCGTCGCAATGGCAAAGAGCTCACGGTCAAGCACAAGAAAGGCCAATAACCAGCGCTTGGCAGCAAAGGTTTTTGGCCCTGCTCAAGCCGCCCGAGAGGAACGCCTTCATGCCAAGTTGCTTGAGGTAGCCAAACAACCCAAGCCTGAGACTTCAGATGTGAACATGAACGGTATGCCAAATATCCGTTGTCCTAAATCTACTGTAGAGTTTTGCTAATGTTATACCCAGTTCTTGAAAATGAGGACACTGTAGATGTTCAAGAGAAAACTCAAGAAGAAGCATGTAAGTTACCGCAACCCAAACATCTTGCGCATCAAATTAATGTGATCTGTTTTCCCAGCAATGGAGGTAGACTTGAAACCATCTAAAGAGCGTAGCAACAGAAACCGTGTTGGCAAGCGAAAGCAGAAGAGGTCAAAGATTGTATTCCCGAAGTATGGTGATCGACAACGATCAAAGAAGTAACGTTAGAGAACTCATGATAAATCTTGGGATGATTGTTGGTCTTTTATTTTAGTTATCTGGTACGCGACTCTATTCCTCACCTAAACTCGATCCTGTGTCTTTTCTTGCCGTCTCAAAAATTGTGATTACTCGAACTGGTTGATATTTGCTCCAATTTACAGATCTAAATGAAATTTTCCACCTCGGTTTCTAGGTGCCAGGAGAAGAGATAAGATGTCCATCCTTTGTGCCTTGTGTGGCGCAAGCGATCCCTCCATCCAACCTACAGTACCATAGATGGAATAAAATAGTAGGTACCTACCAACCTGTAACCTAGCAGCTTACCTACTACCTAGCAGCTTACCTACTACCTAGCAGCTTACCTACTACCTAGCAGCTTACCTACTACCTAGTAGGTAAGAACCTCTATGACCCCTTGCTTCTGGCACCCGGGCTTGGCAAGGCTGAGATGGGAGGCACACATCGCCTACTTCACTCAACGCGAACACGTCTACCTGATTTTCGATACTCTTTATTTTTCTTTCTGTCCCCCCCCCCCTTTCTCTCTCCTCGGCCAACTTACGAACCAGCATTTCGCAAGCTGTATTCAACGCGTTTCCTTTTGATTACCTATTCTCAGTCATTCATTAAAATGCCAGCTCTCACCAATAAGTCGTCGCTGCTTTGCAATATTCTACTTACATTAGCCAACATATTAATTCCCCTATCAATCGTCATTTTCGCCATTGGTTTCTTCCCATACAAACCTTTTATCCCAGGTTTAGCACAATATGAGCCTCTGCAATACGGGCAACCGCCTGTTGCGCCTTTCAATCGCTTAATTTTTATGGTTGTGGATGCCCTGAGAAGGTATGTAGAGGACCAGGCACCTTGGAGCTTGAAATTGCGGAAAAGATGGAACTGACTTGATCAATTCGTAGCGATTTTGTGTTTTCTCAAGACTCGGGGTTTGAATACGTTCAAAGGTACATATGCTTCGCTCCTCCCACACCTACATCTATCCTCCATCACCAGGCATGTGCTTATCCACAAGGCAGTCTTATTCGAGCTGGTAGTGCCATGCCATTTACAGCCAATGCTCGATCTCCTACTGTTACTATGCCGAGGATAAAGTCCATGACTACCGGCTCTATCCCATCCTTTGTTGATCTCATCTTGAACTTTGATGAGGCTGATACCTCGTCAACTCTTGCGTCACAGGATACATGGTTAGCTCAAATCAAAGCCAAGAATGCCGGAAAGCTTCTCATGTACGGTGATGATACTTGGCTCAAGCTCTTTCCCAATACTTTTGATCGCCAGGATGGCACGTCAAGCTTCTTTGTCGCGGTACGTTATTCTTGTCTGCATTCGTATGCCGTCATGATAATAGACTGACCCAAGCACAAGGACTTCACCGAGGTAGATAACAACGTGACTAGGAACATTGCGGATGAGTTGAAGAATAACGATTGGAGCCTGATGGTATTGCATTATCTTGGCCTCGATCACATTGGCCACAAGTCGGGTCCCAGGAGGTGAGTCTGTCCGTGCCTGTTGGTTGCAACTACTGATGTGAAATCAAGCTCCAATATGGTTCCCAAGCAGCGCGAGATGGACGGTATTGTCGAAACACTTTTCTCGGCAGTTGAATCAATTCCCGATCTCGAGTCAACGCTCATTGTACTCTGCGGAGATCATGGTATGAATGATGCTGGTAATCATGGTGCCTCCTCGCCCGGAGAGACTTCGCCTGCTCTGGTCTTCTTGTCACCCAAGCTCAAGACCATATCACAAAAGCTACCTGCTCCTGCGCAACCGAAAAATGAGTTCGATTTCTATTCAACTGTTGAGCAGTCTGATCTGGCTCCTACCATTGCCGCCTTGCTTGGATTTCCGGTGTCTAAAAATAACTTGGGTGCTTTCATCACGGATTTCCTGCCATTCTGGTCAAAAACAAGTGACAAGGTCCAAATCTTGATTCGAAATGCTAGACAAATTCTGAACATTGTCACTGCTGCTTTTGGAAGTGATCTCTTCAACTCAGACAAAGGCCACAATCCCTGCTCACTTCCACCAACTGATATCAATGAATTGGCTTGTCAGTGGCAGAAACTAGACAGGCATGCCCAATCCCTTACGGATGCTGCTGAGCTCGATCAAGTTTGGCTTGCTTCCATGTCGCAGTGGCTGCATCGTGCCCAAGATCTGATGAGTACCATGGCATCCAACTACGACATGACGCGGCTATACCTTGGTCAAGGACTTGCTGTCATTTCGGCATTAGCCGGAGTAGTTGCTGTCGGCCAAACATGTCTAGATCAAGTCGTTCACGTCGTGCCACTGGCTCTTATCGTGGTATCATACGGCACCATGATGTTTGCCAGTAGCTATGTAGAAGAGGAGCAGCACTTCTGGTACTGGACATCCACCCTCTGGCTTACTTTACTTGGTCTCAGAGAGCTTCGAAGGTATATTGAGATCCTTGTTCTCTTACCCCTTTTCTCACATCATTCCACTAACATTCTATCAGGACTAGGGCCATCGGCCGACTCAGTTGGATACTACTCTCCTTGGTTGCTTTGAGACTTATCAGGGGCTGGAATCAGACTGGTCAAAAGTTTGCAGGCAGCCCAGACATTGTCAAGAGTTACATAGTAACCCAGCCCCAGCTCTTGTGGCTGATTCTTTTGGTGGTCTACATTGTTCTCTCATTTCGCGTGCTGGCACGTCTTGATAGTCTCACTTACTTCCTCGGAACATCCATCACCTCCATCCTGTTGATGACAGCGTTCAGCTTCAAACTCGACTTCACCAAGGAGGATGCTCCAGAACTTGTTGTGGGCTTTGCTCGTCAGCTCAACGAGATATTTCAAGGCCAGTCACTCCTCTGGAGAGCACGGGTGGTATTCATACTCATTGCTTTACTTTGGGCATTTGGTACCTATCGTGCGTTAACGGCAGGTCGGTCTGGCAAGATGCAAAGTGGTGAGTTGATAGTGTCTAGTGAGTGGCTAAACATTACTAACATTGACCTCCCTATCTAGCTTATCTGTTCCATCATCTTCTTACTCTGTTTGCCATTACTCAAACTCGTGCTGCCAACATTCCTCTCTTCGTTCTTTCCGATATTTTATTTCATGCGTTCAGAACCATCGACCTTTCTGTCCCTGAAATCACTACCGCCATGCTTCTCCTGCAATATACGACTTTTTTCGCTTTTGGTGGCTCTAACGCCATCTCTTCAGTCGACCTTTCGAGCGCTTACAACGGCATAAGTGGCTTCAACTTCGTTGCCGTTGGCTTTCTTACTCTCATCGGCAACTGGGCAGGGCCTCTTTTCTGGACTTCTGCTGCTAACTTGCTTCTTCTACGTAAGCATTATCAAGGCAATCATGGTGTCTTCAGACAGCACCTGGCCTTGCAAACTGCTGCCGTGGCTATCACTGTTATGTTTATCATGATGGCATGCACAGCCTTGAGAACTCATCTCTTTATCTGGACTGTTTTCTCGCCTAAATATCTGTACTGTATGGCATGGAGTTTGGGCCAACACCTCGTCATCAACACTGTCCTGGGCGGCTTATTATTTTGGCTGTGTTCTTGAAGTCAACTCGAGCTATTGGTGGCACATATGTATCAGCATGAAGCACAATGCAGTAAACGGGGTTATGTTACCTAGGCCATGAAAATAGACGAGATGTCGACTGAACCATCTTGCAAACAACAGTAACAAAATTTGTCATTGCGACCAAATAGATCAACTACATAAGCTGCAGCTGCAACGATATCCGTCAACTCTAAGACTCCCATTCCCTGCCTATCCCTCAGCTTGTTGTTAGTACCCATAGATCCCGATCCGATTTCATTTACTCATAAAGCTTCAATCTCAAATATCCGTCATCTCTACATCCTCGTCAGACAAAAGCTCCTCCACTAGTGACGATTGTCTCTCATCTTTAGGGACAACTGTGCCGTCACTTTCTTCATCCTCCTCCTTGATGGAGGGCTCGCTAATTGTAGTCTTGTCTTCATCGGGGGATTGACGATCCGTGAGAATTGATGTGCTACGGCTAGTACGTCTTTGGCTTGGCTGCTGCTCGTCCAGAGTATTCACAATCTTGCCGAGACTGACATGAATCTTATACAGCGCGTTACGGCTGGTGGCATCTGATAAGATTCCATCTTCAACGGCAGCACTAACTTCGGTATAGGCTTGACGAAGCTTTTCTTCACTCGAGCCAGAGGAAATGTGAAGCTTGCCGAGCAGTGTGGCAACGAGTTTCTTTTCTTCCTCTTGGAGCATGTCAGCAACTTCTCGTGATGAATAATGGTTATGTGACTTACTGGCAACATTACCCTGTAGTCTCTCTAATATGTCCATGGCAAAATCCAAGTGAACATTCCCGTTTACATGTTTCTTCTCCAAGTCCAGTCCAGCATCAGGACTGTAACACTTTCTGGGATCCGTCCAATCAACGAGGCAGGCACCTATGGTTGTCATGCTAACCATGTCCTCGCCAACGTCAATATCATCGTCTTCGAGGCCCTCGCGCACATTGAACAGGGCGTGGATGGCGTCAAGAGCAATATTCCTCATTAGATCCTGATTACCCGTCCGGGAATAGCAGAAGACAGGCAGAAAGTAGTTGAGAGCTTGACGTACTGTCTGGTTAGATGCTGACGAGGGGTCAAAGTAGGCTACCACAAGTGATTTGAGCAGCTCGCTGGCAGACTCTTCTTCGCTAACGATCTGGCCCAGTAGTAGCTTTGAGGCAGCCACAGTTGCTGCTGCCTGAACTTCAGGTGATTTGGATCCTCCCTTGACAGCTTTGATGTAGACTTTGAGGAGTCCGGGTGTCGACGACAGAAGCTGCGCGCCGTGAACATTCAATATATCGGTCAGAATGTGGAGTGCAGTTATCTGGAGAGCAATATGACCCTTCTGAAAGAAATGCATAAAAAGACTCAGGTTCTCCTCAGCCAGTGAGCGATCAAGTAGGGCGCAGAGCCCAAGACAGACGAGACCTCTCTCCCGGACAGGGGCTTCATGGCTGCGCACGGCAGGCACTACAAGGTTGTTCAACATCGCGACCAAGTCGGTGTTATCCTGCAGGTTCCCGGCAACGTGGGTGAGCATACACTGAACGATATGCAGGCACTTCATGTTGACAACGATCTCCCTGACTGCCTTGTCTCGCGCTTCCTCCTCGCTGAGTTCAGGTGTTGCACCTTGCCTGCTGGCTTTTGTGGGAGTGCTCTGGCCACTGACCTCAGATCTGGCCGAATGGAAGCTGTCATCAGCCTCGGCTGGGTCATCGACTATGGTATCGTGAACGTCGGCGACAGATTCAAGAACAATGCTGATGAATTCACGCTCTCCGGCGGCATCTGGGGAGCAGATGCCTTGCAGTGCTTCAACGGTCAGCTTGGTAACCTCATCTGGCAGCTCAGGGATCGATAGAGTTTGCCGGAGTAGGGTAAACATCTTCCGTCGGCCGACCTCGTCCGAATAATCAAGTGTCAAGGCAATATGAAGCAGTTGTTCAACAATGAATTCCTGCTCCACTGTGTCTTCCTCTTCTTCGTCCTCATCAAGCTCCTGCTGAGAAACTCTCTTGACGGCCTCGATAAGGACACGCAGATAGCGCTCCAAGTAAAAGGTAAGTTTTGTAACTTCTGGGAGTTTTTCTTCTAAAAGGTTCAAGTATTTACCATCGCCCTCGAGGCGGCAAAAGTCGTTGAAGCTCCTAGCCATGAATACAGACTCGGCTGACAGAGTCTCCCAGAAGTGGTCGTCAAATTCACTTGCTTCGCGATAATCTGGTCGGCCTTCCCAGAAGCCCTTCATGGCTTCGAGAGCGACACCGTTCTCAACACCCGAGTTGACAACATCGATTCGCTCCAGCAATTCCTGAAGTCCTTCGAAATTAGGAGGCGACGGTTCTGCCACGACACCATCCTCACGCGGGAGTACTCCAGCACAATCTTCGATCCATCGTTCACGAAAGAGTCTGCCTGCAGCTTTTCTCACGTTTTCATCTCTGTCTCGAAGACCCCATCGCAAGAGCTTTTCTCTCATCGACAGAGATAGATGCCGGAAGTCGCCTAGTGCTGGTAGAAGCCTAGAGTATACGGCTCTCCGGGTGGCTGCATCTTGGTCACGAGCTCTCTCAAGAAGATAGGGAAGAGTATTGGGGAGAATTGGAAGGTTGACCAGCAACGATCTTCGCACATCTGCGCTGGGGTCATTTTGCAAGACTTCCAACAACTTCTCCAACAGGCCCGTGTCGGAATCGTCATCGCTATCTTCAGAGTTGGTGCAGCCACCAGACTGGTTTCCGGCAAGTCGACCAAGACCCAGCACCGCCTGAGCGCGAACCATGGCTTCTTTGTCACGGATCCTCTTGAGCAGTCCATGCCGTAATTTCTGGAATAATTCATCATCTAAAGCATCAAGAGAATTGATGATGTGCGATATCAACTGCGTTGACCGAAATCGCACAAATTTGTCCTTGGCCATCAACATGGGCAGAATCGACTCGAGGAGTTGGGAGGTAAGCCGTGTGCTTGGCGTTTCGGGCATAACGCTCGCGTCCTCGTCGACTTCATCCAGAAGTTCGTTGTCCTTCTCGTTGCAGTGGTGTAAGAACAGACCAACAAATCGAATAGACTTCTCTCCGACGCTCTCTGATTTCTTGACTGGCATTATTTTGGAGACGCATCTCACAAATTCCTGGTTGAAGGCGCTTTCGTCGAAATCGTCGGCCTGGGAGTCCTTAGGGTGGTCCGGCTCGTAGCAGCAAGATTCTTGAATCTTTCGTAAGTTGACAACAAGTTTTCTGTGTGTCGCTGTTGTCCGCTGCGCATCCCGAAAGATGGCACCTATCTTCGTTCTCAGAGCATTGTCAGGAGTATCAGTAATATCCGACACTGGTCTTTTCGCGCTCGACGTTCGCGCCGATTTTGACGCCGTTCGTGCAGGCATATATGTGTGGGAGACAGATGCCTCCTGAAAGTGGTATATGTGAGCGTATGTGTTTGATATTGATGTTCACTAAGGTATGAGAGAATTCCCTAGTCCTGAGCGTAGAGGCTTGTTTAGATTCACGTCTTGTGTTTTGTTGTCACAGGCTGTAAACAATTATCCCGTTCAGGATTAGTTTACCCATTGATTGCCATCTCCCCGCCATCACGTGTGATTAGATAACAATTTTCCAAAGCCTTATCAGTAAACCATCTATCAACTTTTTTTTCCTTTGCCTCGACACTTACTAACTTGCTCCAGATCCCCGGTACAATAAAACCTTGGAATTTCGGCAGATCTCCTATTCATATCCATTACCTGTTCTTTAGTTCGTCAGAAATTACCTCTGAGTCATGGGTATCTCAAAGGGCGATCGGAAACGGTCTCGCAATGACACGGAAAACCCAAGTCCGGATTCGTTTGAAAACAGAGATAATGGAGCTGTTCAGGCTTCAAAACGAGCCAAAGTTGAAGAACGACGATCGCTGTTTGTCCGCTCTCTCCCTCCTGGTACAACGAACGAAAGTTTGGCAGATTTCTTCTCTCAGCACTACCCTGTGAAACATGCGGTCGTGGTTGTTGATCAGAAGACGAAAGAGTCGAAGGGTTTTGGTTTCGTCACCTTTGCCGACGCTGACGACGCACGTGAAGCCAAGAGTTCCTTGAACAACCAAGAATGGGAAGGGAAACGACTTCGAATCGATATTGCAGAGCCCAGACACCGAAATGGAGCCGCTGGCGACCCTATCCCTGGCAAACCACACAAGAAGGAGGAGTTCCAGCCACTTCCCAAACTTATCGTACGTAATTTGCCCTGGAGTGTCAAGACTTCCGAACAGCTTGGCCATCTATTCAGAAGCTTTGGTAAGGTCAAATACGCGGATTTACCCCAGTCAAAAGGAAAGCTCAAGGGATTTGGATTCGTTACTATCAGAGGAAAAAAGAACGCGGAACGCGCTCTCGAGGCTATCAATGGAAAGGAGATTGATGGAAGAACTCTTGCGGTAGATTGGGCTGTTGACAAGGCAACGTGGGACAAGCAACAGCCTCAGCAGAACGAAAAGGAGGACGTGGATGATGAGGATGAGGATGCAACATCTTCTGAAGGTGAATCTGATGATGGCGGGGAGGACCAAGGTGAAGACAAGGAGGTTGGTGGTGTTGAGGTCTCGCGGGATTCACAGCTCGATGCCGATCTGGAAAATTTTATGAAGAACCATTTTCAAAATCTCGAAAAGGAAGACGACAAGGACAGCGAGGACGACGAAGCCGATGCGAAGAAATATGCTCAGAAAAACTCTCAACCCAAACGGATGACAGATAACTCGGCGACACTTTTCATCCGTAATTTACCTTTTACCTCGACTGATGAACAACTCCACAACTTCTTCGGCCACTTTGGTAAAGTCCGCTACGCCCGAGTGGTTGTGGACAAGGTTACTGAAAAGCCTGCCGGTACTGCATTCGTGTGCTTCTATAACGTTGAAGATGCTCAAAACTGCATCAAAGGGGCTCCACGATCCCATCAACCTGCCCCCTCTGCCAAGAACTCCATCCTCCAAGATGAAGCTGCCGATCCAGAGGGTAAATACACGCTCGATGGCCGCCTTCTCCAGGTTGCACAGGCTGTGGACAAGCAGCAGGCCTCCAATCTTGCCGAAAACTCTCTTGCCAAACGAAACCAAAAAGACAAGCGCAATCTTTTCCTACTAAATGAAGGCGCCATTGACCGAAGCTCGCCTCTTTTCAACTTGCTGACTATGCCCGAGATTCAGGCACGCCAGTCAAGTGCGGCTCAGCGAAAGAAACAAGTTCAGGGCAACCCAAGTCTGCATTTGAGCCTGACTCGCCTAGCTCTCCGCAATATTCCTCGTAACGTCGATTCTAAAGACCTCAAGGAACTGGCTCGGAAGGCTGTTGTCGAGTTCGCCAAGGATGTCAAGGCAGGACGCCGCGAGCCGTTGTCAAAGGAAGAAAATGCCCGAGACGGGAAGGACGCAAAGGAGAAGGAACATGATAGAAAGGCCAAGCGCAAGGGTATTGTCAAGCAAGCTAAGGTTGTGTTTGAGAGTGCTCAGGGTACCAAAACAAAGGAGATGGATGGGGGTCGCAGCCGCGGTTATGGGTTTATTGAATATACCTCACATCACTGGGCTCTCATGGGACTTCGATATCTCAACGGGTTGCAACTTGAGAATGATGTTGGAAAGAAGCAGAGGCTTATCGCCGAATTTGCTATTGAGAACGCCCAGGTGGTGCAGCGACGTCGAGCAAACGAAGAGAGGTCCCGCCAGATGCAGCCCGATCATGGAAAGAAAGGTGTTGAGGCTGGACAGATCGGCTCCAAACCTGGGCCTGCGATGGAAACGTTAGCTAGGGCACAAAGTAAAGGGAAGGCTCGTGGCCGGAAAGGTGGTGAATCCGATATTGCAGAGGTCAAAAGGGAGAAGGATGGTCGTCCCAAGGATCCAAGGGAAGACATGCAGCAAAAGCTGATCGCACGTAAGAGATTAGTGCGGAAGAAGAAGGCCCAAATTCGGGGAAAGAAGTAGGATGGTGACTGGTAACGTAGTCGTTGTTGCATCGCACGTTTTATAGAAGATCATTTTGATTCCAGCCATAACAAACTCACTTTTGATGCGGCATCATACAATTAATGATACAAGTATTGACATATCGCATAGACTCTTGTACAACTGAACTCAATACCAAAAGATTCTGCACCCTGTCCGCACATAAGATCCATCATTTCCAGAACCAGCTCGTCTTGGCCTCCACACGTCCTTTCCCTTCAAACCCGGGTGCCGCTTCTGTATCTGATTTCTGGTCTTTCGCGGAACGCTCTTTCTCGTCCGCTGGTCGAACAGTGTAGTGTGTCTGGATTCCAATTTGCTTGCCATTCTCATCCAAAGTCTTGGTGGTGACTTTGCTGTGCAGATATCCAAAACGGTCTACATACTCATCCTTCTCCACAATTTGTTTGTCCTTGTCTGCACCATCATCTGACGTGCTTTTCTCTCGGACAGCCGATGGTGTGTCGGTGATGGACTTGACAAACGATTCCCAAGTGGATTGGGCATTGGAAAAGGATGACTCCATAGACGAGAAAAGATCTTCAAAGTGGTCGGGCTGTCTACGTCGTGGTTGACGCTGTTCAGCATCTTCCAGGAGAGGGTTGTGGCCAGTGTAGCTGCCATCATCAACAGTCTCATCGTCGCGACCACCGGCGACTTGCTCTCCAGCTTGGCGCTCGCCTTCACCCATGGCGGCTCTCCATACTGCAGCGGCCCTTCGATCGAGCTCTCGATGAAGGTTTTCCCAGTTGGCATCGATCATATCAGCAAGTTGGTCGGGACGAGGGGCATCTAGAAGTGACTGTGACTGTAGCCTTCGTAGCCACGCAAAGGTGGGTTCTCCTTCTGGATACATGAATCGAAGCAGCTTTCGCTGCTCAAACTTAGTTGACAGATCAGGTAAGTCCTGGCCTCTGGATACTGCAAGCAGGTCTTCAAAGGCATCTTCGAAAGTGAAGATGGATGTATCAACATTGGATGGGGCATCGTTCGGTCTAGGTTGACGTAGGTTACGGAGAGCGAGAGGCGAATATCGAGATACGGCCAGAGGAGCCATTCCGAGCTCAGAAGGCCAGGAAAAGTCGATGCCGAACGGCCCAAGCATCATCAAACAGTCAATTAGAGCACGTATTAATTGACTGGTGAGGTTAGTGTTGCGATGCTCACACAGACACGAGAGAGTTGGTGCAAAGCGAGATGTGCTGTGTTATGGAATTAGAAAAACAAATGATTGGCGAACTTGTAAAGTTTTTGTGCTTTTGGAAGGTCTATGAAGGTTTTTATTAATGCTAGCAGATCAATGCTGTATACACAGGATAGTGAGTGATTCGTGATGATTCTAGAAGTCTTAGGTCTAACTGAACCATGTGACGTGCATGGTACGTTAGTACTGGATACCTACTAGAAACCCCTCCTTCCTGCCACGAAGACCCTGGAAAGTATTCCAACTCAGCCCAGAGTTCAAGCCACAGGATGGGAAGCCGGAGCCACAATTCACTGAATAACCCCATTGCCTACTTAGTAGGTACATGTATGATCCGTAGGTAGGTACCTAGTAGCTTTCACTCTGATTTGGCGTCTGTCCATGTAAGATGACAGCATGGGACCCGCCCAGCCCGGGCCAACTGTTGTACCACAATCTTGACCGAATTGCTCGGGGCCGCCAGGCATCATTTCATTCCATCCGACATCAAACCTCCCAGTGTCATTCACAGAGAACACAGAGACTTGGTCTACGATCCTGATCTTTGCTCCTCCTTATCCTAAGACTCTTGTTTATCTTCCCCTCATCAGCCGCTAGAGACTGTACCATGTTGCGCTGTAATTTGAGCTCTTGAGATCGCTCTTCGCCAATTTCCCCTCCTCTTTGCAATCACCATCGGTATTGGTTAATCGTGATTAACGACCAACAACCTCCCGTTCTCCGACCTCGACGTCCGCCTTCCGCTATCAGGATCCCTCCCGCAGTTGCTTCTTTGTCTACAACCTCAGCTGGCATCGGACGATGCCGCAGGTTGTGCCTGCCCCTTCATGGCCTTCGATCGAGTCCGAGTCGCAGCCGCGAATATTCAATAACATGGATAGTTCGGGTTCCGGTGGTACCGGTGATCATGGCGATAAATTGCAAGAATGGTCCTCGCTAATCGGCATTGTCACCGCTATTGTGGGCAACGTTCTCATCGCTCTAGCTCTCAACGTTCAGAGGTATGCACATCTTAGACTGCATAGGGAACGCAGAAGGATCCGGAGAAGGGCTAGAGAGGCCACGAAGCGCGCCAAGTCTTCTCGTCAAGGCGGTTCATATGGCACGCTTCAGAGCCAAGATACTGGGAATGGCGTCGCGAACTGTGTCGAGACAGACGCAGATGCGTTTCGTAATAGTGCCACCATCCATGAGGACCACGAATCCGATCCCTTGATGGCATCATTCAACTCGGACGCCTCCAATACTGGTGATGAAAGTGATGGATATGAACAAGACAAGACAACGTCAACATATCTCAAGTCGCCCTACTGGTGGCTTGGCCAAGTTCTCATCACTCTAGGCGAAATGGGAAATTTTCTGGCTTATGGCTTCGCCCCAGCCTCGATCGTGTCACCGTTGGGTGTTGTCGCCTTGATATCCAATTGCATTATTGCTCCAGCCATGTTTCATGAGAAGTTTCGTCATCGCGACTTCTGGGGTGTCGTGATTGCTGTTGCCGGTGTCGTTACTGTGGTCTTGAGCGCCAGGCAGGAGGAGACAAAGCTCAACCCACATGATGTATGGGATGCCATCACCACCTTGGCCTTTGAGATTTATCTAGGGGTTACCATCCTGCTAATTGCCGTACTTATGTGGGCAAGCCCTAGGTATGGGCGACGCACAATCCTGATCGATCTAGGCCTGGTTGGGTTGTTTGGTATGTTGCACAACCTTCCGTCTCAATCATAGTTGCTCACATCTCTACACAGGCGGTTATACTGCCCTCGCTACCAAAGGAGTCTCTTCAATGCTCTCATCCACTCTGTGGCGTGCGTTTACGACGCCTGTCACTTACGCTCTTATTCTAGTTCTCCTTCTTACAGCCATCATGCAGATCCGCTACGTTAACAAGGCTCTGCAACGCTTTGATTCAACGCAAGTTATCCCCATACAATTCGTCATGTTTACCCTATGTGTCATTATTGGAAGCGCGATCCTCTACCGCGACTTTGAGCGCACAACACCCGAGCAGGCGGCCAAGTTTGTTGGAGGCTGTCTACTCACCTTTTTCGGCGTCTTTCTGGTCACTAGTGGTCGTGAACAAGGAAATGGGGAGGATGACGAGATGCTCTCAGATGATGAGGAAATCGAAGAAACGATTGGTCTTGCAAATCAAGACGGAGGGGCGTACCAGTCAGCGCAGTGTGGATCTGAAGCCCCTACGCCCAAGTCACGATCACGTCGGTCTAGTCGGCTGTCGCAACAGATTTACGCCGAGATATTTGGGTCGGTGCCTGCTGAGATGGACCGGGATGGTGGCCATGTTCCACCTGTCAAGCTCCCAGCTTCTCTTCATGTGCAACAGTCGCCATACCAAGAATTCTCTGCTGCCCAAGGTTTCCCTTGGCAAGATCCGAGGGCCCCTTCCACACCTCCAGGGAGGGGTATCAGGGCGTACTCGACAGATTCCGTCAACACCATGACGACTCCCGCTGCTGGTGCTATCACTGAAGCTGCGGCTACCACATTGACCGGCCCATCAATATCACAGCCAACAACACCTATGAGGGATCCCCTGGCACCAGAAAACCATCTGACTCCTCGTCCAACGATCAGTCCCAGCAAGCCCGGCACTCATCATCGGTCTAGAACATTCATATCACCGTCACCTCTTTCATCGACCGTTACCGCTGTTGTGAAGGATGCGTTTTTGCGTGCAAGTGATGACCGTCGTTTGCGCCGATCTTCAATGCGCCGCATACGCTCTACGATTCGTGCCGGACTGTTCTTCAACAGTGATAGCGAAGAAGCGGCCGACACTACGGCGAGTACCCATGCTAGTCGAGCTGATGCTCCCTCGAACCAGTCATTGGCCCCGGGGTCCACCGACGTCCTGCCCAGTACCTATGTGTCTGGTCACAATGAGCCAGCACATGAAGCGGGTTACAGGCGTCGGGCACGTAGTGCCAGTGATACTCTTGGGGATTTCTTTGGTATTTGGCGTAACAGGTCAAGAGATGGCTACGTTGCAGGTGACATTGAGGATGGTGCTACTTCTTAGCAAGCCATGGTTATTCTAGACCAACCGTACTATTATACTTTTAATGTAATGACCGATACTACATGGCGAGCTTTTTTCCCCCTTAGGTTTTGTTGACACTTGCCATGCATGTTGTTGAATCCGCCATCCTTTCCTTCCTCGTCATTATAGCGTCGGTGTTTGGGTCGGGCAAATTGACGAAGTGAGACAATGAAGGGAAGAGATATTGCGCTGGCGAATCAAACAGAATGGAGCTCCCGGTCACAACTTCCGGGGTACACTTCTTCTCCATCTACAGATACAGTACTGCGCCATCTACTAGGGTGGTAGCATCTATGTTTAACCTCTGGTTTGACTCGTTGGACTTGGCTATCAAATCTGGAGTGTTCTCAGGGCTACATCAATGTTACCGTTACGTGGGGTCCTTGATAGGAGAAGGGAAAGGTAATTAATGCTCGGCCCACTCAGCGCCGAACGACCTACATGCCATCATGAAACGAAACTGTCGAATCATCCATGTCGATCATCATTTGATACCTCAAATTGCGTTGGATTGGTATCGCTAAGAATCGTTTCAACTATTTCGACTCCTGTACCATAAACCATAAACGCACCCAGCCAGCTGGAATTTGCGACGTAGGGTAAGTGGAGTGGCAGGAATCCGCCAGTACCCACAAAGTACGTACAGTATAGTATATACATGTATGCGCTACTGGTACAGAGTAGACAATCTGAGGTTTCCTGCTGATCGACACAACAATGATACCCCGATACTTTTTGTATGAAGAACTGTCAAACAATGCGACAGCCTGGAAAAAGTTACGACGCAAAGAGTTACCCCTTTCGGATGATAGCTTCACGCACAGACGCACAAACTATATGAGTGCGGAAGTAACCTCATTTTATAGCGAACGTTTTATCGTATGCCGAGGGGTTTCAATGTAACTGAAAACATCACCTCCCCTGCTGAGTATTGCCAGATTACATAACATGCTGTAATCCTACGACCAAGGTAATTCTCTCTCCCTCTCTCTCCCTTTTTTTTTTTTTTTTCTTCTTTACGGTGATTATCGAGCAAGGGAAACCTGGCTCCCTAATACCCGATAGACAAGAGATGACAGTGGATACGACTCTTAGAGGTCTGAGCATCATTCATCCCAGTGTTAGTATTTGAGCCGAGAAGAAGACATATGCGTACAGGAGCGTACCATAATAAACATAGACACTTTTGAAGATACCAGTCGAGATTTCTGATATGATTCGTGGATTTTTATTATATGATGCTGACTTCAAACTCAATCACTATTGCTTTAAATGCCGGTATACTTCTTTTTCTTCTTCTTTTTTTTTTTTCAAGTTTTTTTTTTTCAATAATAATAATAATAAATAAATAACTAAGATACTTTGCTAGGTAGGTACAGTATTTAGACCGTACCTGCTTCGATATCAAATCGAAGATTCTATGGCTGCTTCTGGCGCCACATGGATCATCTAATATTTTCTACCAACCAAACGACCGTAGAAGCGGCCCTCCACCACGGCAAAATATAGAAAACCAAACCCAAACCCAAAAGGAAAAAGAGAAGGGTGGGAAAGAATAAAAAAGGGGAAAAAGCCACCAACATGTCATGTAAGCTGTCTGCACGCTGTCACATCTCAAACCCACAGCCGGGGACACGATCCCGTCGCCAACATCCCGTCGTTTGACTTTTCCTGATGCAGGTGCATCCCAGTCCATTCGAATCCTTACCGCTTACCATGCTGCCACTGCGGACAGTGGGCAGGCAGGCACATGATGGCGCACCAGCACTACAAGAGGTGCCGTGGGCAGGACCAAGGCGCACACGTAAGATGGAAAATCTATGCCAGCCCTACTAACTTAACTGGTACGGGTGTCGTAACAGTGGAGTCAGTGAGGGAAGAAGAGGAGAGAGAAGAAAAATCCCCCATCACGCTGTAGTGAGGAACTTAACTTGCCTGCAATGAACAACTATGCTATTCCCCCTAGCACATAATCTGTAAGACGAGAATCGTGTATCTCATCAATAACCATCCGGGGGGGAACCGAATCAAACCTATCCTTGGACCGCAAGAGAACAACGCCGTTGACAATTGGTAAGGTTCAATACCAAACGAGTTTCAGACGAGTCCCAAGTTAACGAGCAACAACAAGTAGAACAGAATGCAAGTCCTGGGACCTCCTTAGCTCAATCGCCTACCAGCTTTATCCACTACAGTACCCTCGTCTTTGTCGGGTACTTCCACTATACCTCTTGCGTGTACCGGTTTCGCAGCCACCCTCCAGACTCCACAGAAACAGTCAGTCCGTTGCTCTTGTTGGTCGCCGACCTCAATTCTCGGCCCTTGTTCCTAGATACTCGGTGGATAACGCTGGTAGCCCCTGGGTTGTTTGCGTACTGGCTGGCAACCCTCCTCCCAAAACAGGCACTCAACTTGCTGCGACTGGAGAACTAACAAAGTCAAGGCCTGTACAGGGTAGAGCATCCTCAAGCAGTGAGCATGGGGCACATCGTCTCTTTTGATA
The DNA here is from genome assembly GCA_013623535.1 of Fusarium penzigii. NCBI lineage: Eukaryota > Fungi > Ascomycota > Sordariomycetes > Hypocreales > Nectriaceae > Fusarium > Fusarium penzigii. The sequence goes on from JABFFC010000612.1 coordinate 24,148, forward strand.
TTCATCAGCATCGGGCCTTTGCCTGACCTTGGCTATGCGCAAGCAGAGCAACCAACCTGCTCTTCCGTGGCTCTTTCTAGGAAGGAAGGGGGGAAGAAGAGACAACACAGACGCCTGGAAATATTGTCCCGTTCCGCGGCCCGTCAAAACAAAGGAGTCATGAAGTTCCATGACCAGTTATTCCTCCAAGGTCCAAGCATAGCACACCTGTGTACTGTACTGTACTGTAATAATAGGTTTGACTCTCCTGCAAGCCGTTAGAGAAACAGACACGTCAAGACCTTTGTCTGTTGATCCATTTCTTATGTGGAAAAGAAGTTTACCAAAACCGCTCGACTCGGGTGCCGCGCCGCCTGTGCGTTGGGCCGCTGCACTAAGGTACGAGCAGTCTAGCAAAAACCCTTAGTACAAGAAACCGTGTTTCTCTATCCTTCTGGCGTGGTTCCTGTGTGGGGATGGATGGCAGGTCTTTGCAGGTGTTGCTGGTTAGAAGTATGCCATCCCTGACGCCTGGTCGACTTAGCGTTGGTGCGACGCAGAAGAACTTGTCGTCACATCCTTCACCTCATGTCCGTTGTACATGTACATCTGTACTGTACTGATGAACAGATTACGTCTTTCTGGACAGAGAGCAATACCCAGCATCTGTCTCGAAAATCGCGGCCCAGATCAAGGGTCTCGTGATTCCATCTCAAGACCAATCCTCCCCTCTGATACGAAAATGAAGCCGATAATGATTGGCATGTTAGATTGCTTCATTTGCCGGGGAATATAAGGACATTTCCACCTGTGCTGTCCCAGATGATAAACGCGTCTTGGCTGTACACTCATTCTAAACAGCCATTCCCCTCTTGAATTCGGCGCTACCTGAGTGCTATTAAACAAGACAGTTGAGGCGCCTGAGCTTGGGTGACGTACCTTCAAGGTCTCAAACAGCCGCGACGCCCTTTTGAGCTGGGACGGTAGAATTGATGTGAGATGTCATCAGGGAAAAGAAAATTGCGAGTTGTCTGTCGGTTTCTGCCATCGGAGCTATGGCCTTGCCTTGAGGCGGGTTGTCTCATAATTCGCCTATACCGACACTAAACACTTGAACGAACCGCGGATATCACCAGAAAAGAGCAACTCGATGCAGTAAAGTACTGTACTGTACTGTACTAGTACTTGTTGTACAGTACGTTTCTCACTCCACAACCCCCATATAATCATTCCACGAGGTCCGGAATCACCTTTAGCATTTACCATGTGAGCAAAGTATTGTGCTGCAATGCTACAAATGGATGATGATACTGTACGAATGAAGTATGATCACCAGTCCACTCATTGTGCTACCACACCTCTGCTAGCACAACGCCGTCGTGGGTGAGCAGTGAGCAAGCTGCTATGCAGGCAACGATAATTGAGCCCTGTCCCGGAAACCAAACAGCCAAGGGTGAGTGAGGGTTACACACACTGAATCCTGCTGCGGTGGTGTACATATACCTACCTGTTCGAGCTACCGTGCTCCACGAACGATACCCGAAAGAAATTCCACCGAAAATCATCGTCGTCATGGCATAAAGAGGAACGGCGCAGCGTGGCACAGCACAGCAGGATAGATTGGAGAGATACAATACAGTCACTCATGTAGATGGCAGGACAGGCTACTCTGCTGCAACGAGACCCAAAAAATTCCAAAATATCATCGAGAGCCCAGTTTTACGGATGAGAGAAAGTTACCGATGGCGGGGAGCAAGCAGCTGGGAAGACCCCTGTCTCAATTACACACCGATTCTTCCTCTTGCTGTAGGTTCCAAGGAAGGTAGGAATCGAATGGATGTCTTTTTTTTTTCTTTTTTTTCTTTTTTTTTCTTCTATTATTATTCTTCTTTGAAATTTTTTCAAATCACTCTTTCTTCTCTACTCCACCCCTTCAAAGCTTGTATGTACTGTACAGCACAGTACCGCTTCCTGATCTTGTCCAAACCCTCTCCATCCTTTCTTTTAGGTTCAATTCTCGCTCATCTATCTACATCTACCAACTACACCATGTCGCACGACCCTCGTGGATTTGAATCTATACGGCATAGGAACCTCAGTTCATATTTATGTTTGTATTCGCACACTAGACCAACATGATCAGTATGTGCTTGGCAGATAGGTAGGAGAGAAAAAAAAAGGAAAGGGAAAAAGGAAGTTAACCTTGAAGGAACAACTCCCACCCCAACCAAAGCCGAATGTTGTTGATATCTGCACCGTATGGGTTTGCAACATAATATCATAGGCCAGAGCAGTATGTATCCACCCGCTTGGGTTACCTCCATATCTTGCTTGTCTCTGCCCCCCTGGTGGAGTTTTTCTTACGACCTGGTGGTTCCTGCATTACTGAACAGGGGAGTTGGGCCTCAGTGAACCGACCGGCGTGCTTGTAAGACGGAGCTAACCACTGTAGCGGATGTCTGGTTGGCACCCAGGTACGGTACGACCGACCGTATGAGCAAAAGCAGTGTCTACCCACATGAGCATTGAGCATCGAGCAGTCGGCGCAGGACACCAGGAGGAACTGAATACTGCGCTTGGCCGGGCTATGTATCACCACTTGTCAGGATATTGTCCGGCAATCTGCGATTGACGATGTATAGATTCGAACCATTGTGCCACACACATGGTGCTGCTTTCTAACCTCTCTCTTCCTTCGAGGGAGGGAATCAGAGGCAAAACCAGCATGAGAGGGAGAGGAGACCTAAACTCAGCCAATGCGCGCTGCTGTTCTTTCTCATAACATGGGTCAGATGTGGTACTTCGCGTTTTGGTTTGTTGCCATTGCCAATTATTGTTATCCCTCCCGTCTCCATCCTGGCCCTTATATTGAGACGATCTAACACCTACAATGCATATTCCATATATTGACAGGCATATCTATCCAGCTTTTGCTGACTGAGACATCATGATGCCTGCCTTTGCTCACCTTATGTCTGATGTTGAATTCTCGTGTTCTATTCAATTCTCTCTTATTCATACGACCCTTCTTAAGCTAGTACCTACCTAACTGTACGCAGCAGCTTCTAGGTACATGTATGTACCTCAGATCCGCTCAGGTCCACCAC
>JABFFC010000614.1:0-26663 GCA_013623535.1 Fusarium penzigii
GGCGGGGGGGTATCCGTAGTCTGTCGTCGAGTAGAACGACGGAGAACACCCTTGTCACGAGAGGGTCCCGCGGTCGTATCAGGAGTCTCTGATTCGGTTTTGGATTTCCGCGCTGGTCGTGAACTGGAGGGGGTCGAAGCAGCTGGTGGTGGAGGCACAGGCGGTGCTCCTTGAAATGGGCTTGTGCGCTCAGCAACCGCGAGACGGGCCGCTGCAGCACCGCTCAAGGGCAGGCCAGCGGAGCTAGCCATCGCGGCAAGAGCTCTGGCGACGCCATCTCTACGGGCAGAACCCCGAGGACGTTCAGTCAGGCTAATTCGCGGACGAAGATAATCATCCAGAGACTTGAAGGTGGCGATTGCATGGATGGACACCATGATGTTTCGGTATGGGCGAGGGATATCCGAATCTTCATCGGCAACGAGACGAAGACGGATCTGTTTGCCAAGCATCGAAGCTGGGCTACTGTGATTTCCATCAAATGTGTTGTGATGCACAGTAATGACTTCGAAATGCTCTGACCTACTGAGCAAGTCCTGTAGTTTATGGATTATGACACTGAAAGGGGTTGCCGGAGACTCGGCGGTGGCAGTCTTGGGCTTTGATTTGACGGTATAAGCCATGAAAACCTCTAGGAAAGTAGATTGGGCGGCGCGGGCCAGGTTCTCATCTGGGTTTCCAAACACATCGAGAAGAACCCGGACAAGCCCAGAAGCCAGAAGCTCTGCACTGGTAACGCTTTCCAGGACATCGGTGTCGAAGTAAGAGGCAAGTCTGTTAAAGAGCTCCCTCCCTTTATCCGGGGTAGCAGCTCCTGGAGATCGTTTCAAGTAGAAGGTCTCAAGCTCGCTGGCTAACTCAGACAGAGCCTCTAGGATGAGTGTTGCCTTTGTTTTCATGGCTTGCCCATGGCCGTCAGATTCGTGTGTTTCAAGGAACTTCTTGGCCACATCGCGAATGCGGGACTTTAATGGCCCAATGTCGGAAATGAAGCGATTTACAGGGACTTCGAGAGACATGGTTGAACCCCTAGAACTAACAGGAGACATGTCATCATCGTGCGCTTCGTCATTCTCGTTGTCTTGATCATCCTCATCAGACGATTCACGTTCATCGTCATCGTCATGACGTTCAGGTTCGTGGTTCGACGACTGTTCATGATCAGCCGAGTCAACTGTCTGCTCTCGCTGGTCATCTGATTTGTCTTCATCGTCAGGCTTAGCTTCGGCAGGAATCTCTTGGTTGGCAATTTTAGTGATTTCTAAGAAAACACCTTCACGGTAGAATTGGTATCGGTAAATTTTGTCGAGTCGGCTAAGGAGCAACTCAGCAGCTTGAAGACCAAGCATGACAAGAGACGGGTGATCCTGTTGTGAGAGGATGGACGCCAGGAAAGACGCATATGGCACAGGAGTCAAAGCTTCGCCAAGGATGTCTTCATCCAGATTGGACAACATTTTCAGTTGCGCGGTCAAGACCTTTTGACGTACGCTCAAATTGACAGTACTTGAATAGGCATCGGTCAAGGTGGGGAAAAGGATGAGAGAGAAGCGACGGACTTCACTCTTGCAGCCCTCTAGCAGTTCCAGACGCTTGTCGTTGGCAGATCTGCGACTTCTACCACCACCAGAGTGTGGATGGTCCGTCGAGGTGTTGAGTTCAACAAAGTCGCCAAATGATGGATCGGCATTTCGGGGTAGGTTAGGAAGAAGTTCGCAGATGACATTGAGGGTTTCGATGATTTGATCTCGGGGACGGTGAATGAGGGCTTGCATGATGACCACGCTGTCGAGCTTGGAAGCAACATCATCTGTACCACTCGGTGGTGAAACTCCAGTAAGGATCTGGTAGACGGTCTCCACAACGTTGAGCTTGAAAAGCTCTGCGGAGAGTCGTGGGCTCGCTCGGGCGATAAAGGCTAAGACCCGAAGGAACTGTGTATGAATGCTTGTGCCGATCATATTGGTTGTACCAGGCACAAGGAGCCGCAGGATTGCTTGGAGCAGATCCACGCTGACCAACTCTTCGAGCTTAGAAGGATGGTATTTAAAGCTCTCAACGATACCTGTCACGCAAAGAGCAGCTTGTTCCACCACACGCTGATCGCTGCTACCAAGGACATTCAAAAGAGTAGGCATAACATCCCGGACCACAGGAAATGAGTCCTCTGGGATATTGCGGCAGCAGTTTGCCGCTGTAGTGACCGCAGTCCTCTGGGTTCCGGTGGCGAAGAAATCTAGGTAAGATAGACAAGCAGTCAAGCCACCTTCACGAACAATACTTGAGGGATACTCGACAGAAATCTTCTCCAAAGTACTGAGGGCCTGTTCCGCTAGGTCGATGAAAGAGATTTCAAGTAGTTTCTGGCATAGAACAGGGACAGCATTTCCGTAAACGACGTTGGCTACACTTGCTGGCAAAGCCTCCATTAGGTTTGCTAAACAGCGGCAAGCCAGAAGCATGACCTCGGGGCTCTCCTCCTTGTTCATCAGCAGGACCAGCTCTTTCACGAACGCATCAGGTGAGAAATGGCCTGAAAGGTTGTCTTCGTTGGAGACCAGAAGGATCTCTGACAATTCCTGAAGGGCGATCAACTGCACAGAGAGATCGTCGACTCGGAGAGAATGAAGAAGCTCCCGCAACCGAGACGAGAGGCCAGACATCATTCCAGTTAAGGCTCGTAGAGTACTCGAGAGGCTTCCAGGACCACCGAAGCCGCCAAACGGATCGTCATCTTCGTCGTCGTCATCATCGTCGTCTTCATCCTCGTCGTCGTCTTCGTCCTCATCATGACCGAACCTTCGATGACTGTTTTCGTTCTCATCCTCATCCTCATCGTCGTCATGGTCCTCACTGTCGTCGTCATCATCATCGTGGTGCATTGCGGGTGGCGGTGGAGGTGGACCGGTCACTTCTTTGTCTTCGTCGGTACCAGTCATCGGTGTATCTTGGTCAGCAGCATTACTGAGGTTTCGCTTCGACCTGCGGGTTGAGAGTGTAGCACTCGACGCTGCATCTGCAACTAGTATTAGCCTCCAATATTAGGGACCACATCTAGACAATAGACGGCAATGCAAACCTTGAAAACCACTTGTGGGCTTCTTGGACCGGCTTGACTTTCTGCTAGAAGAGGCGGATGGCGTGGAATCTGCTGGGGCATTTGCAGGACCAGGAAATCCACTTCTTCTTGACTGTTAGCACATGATACTCTCAAGTTACGAGTTCGGGGTCCCTTTGTCTCGACTAACTCTGAGTTATCCATATTTGCAGATGTTTTTGACTTCCTTTGTGGCTTGGATGAGGATGGGTTATTCGCGGTGGAAGAAACGGCTTCGGGGATCTTTTGTCTCTTGGACTGTCGGGCTGAAGAACCAGGTAGCACGTTACTGGGGCTCCTGACGGTACCAGGATCTTTTCGTTTTCGAGAGGACGAAGTGGTAGTAGGTTGGGTCTCGCTATCGGCAACGGTAGTAGTGGCTGTGGCGATGGATGAAGAGGCAGAGGGTTGTGCTGCCTGACTCGCTGCTTGACGCGTCGAAGATCTGGTGATTCTAGAAGACATAATTGGCGTGAGCTTTGTACTGGTGATGCAAGTGGAGGATGAATGGAATAGGAAGGCGGAGGGGCGTTGGCGAAGGTTGCATGGGAAGATGGGGCAGTAGTAGAGACAAGCAGCACAGAGGCAATTGGCCAAACAAGTTTCCTCGAACTGTGCAGCGTTGGCTAAATGTCCTTGCAGCTGAAGCTCAACCACGTCGTGTGTTCAGAGACAAGGACGAAGCAGGCTGGGATTTGGCAGGTGACGATGAAATGGAGAATGCAGATAAATGACAGATTCGGAGTAGAAGTGGATTGTTGGCCATCGGAAGAAGGAAACACAGGATAAGGATCAATGCCGCGACCTCAACACCATATGATGTGTTTTTTTGTTGCGGTGTAGTGTGGTCGGCGACGAAGACGGTGATAGCAAGAGGCACCGGTGCTGTGTTGTGTGTTGTGTGAATCAGCTACAAGGTGGTGTGTCCAGGGTCCAAGGTCCAGAGGGCGATATCGCTCTATTTCTGGACATTCGGGTGAGGGAAGTTGGCCAAGGCGGCAAGACTGCAAATGATGCAGATTGTTGTCGGTAATGGTGGCCTACGAGCAAACATCCAAATAAGAAGTTGGGATAATATGAATCTTTTTTTGACGGAGTTTGTTGAGGTTCGGTCAAGTTCGGTGAGGTGCCAACGATCCTTTTTTGGGGTGCGTTTATGGTGGTGATGACGATGGAAGAATGAAGAAGTACAGAAGGACAAAATGAACAGACAATATAATGAAAGGGTTGGCCCTACCTTTGAGGACCTGGAGATGCGTTTACGGCAGAGGCGGCGGAAGCAGTGGAGGAGGAAGAAGCAGCAGAGGCAGAAACAGAAACAGAAGAAAGAGTAGTAGTTGATGCTATCGAGGAGAAAGGAAGTCGCACTTCGTTATCACCTGCCAATGTTCGTTCTGCCATGCCCAGACTACGCCATCAGGAGGAGGGCAGCTCGGGCAGGCGCGGGCACGGCGGGGTTGGTCGTGGCTTCCCTCCGTTTGTTCGAATGGGAGTGGGAGTGGTAGCGGGATTGCGGATGACGAGAAGGTGGAGGAAGGTACGCTGTATGACAAGTTATGGGAGTTAGAAAGAGTGGGTGGTTGTTGTTTTTTTCTTCTTCTGTTTCCCAAGTAGGGCGCAGATACTTGACGCTTTTAGAGAGGGGCTACAGAGAGGAGATGAGAGGGGTTTCGTATGAAGGGTTTAGATGAAGAGGTGAAAAAAAAAAAAAAGAAGAGGAGGGGGGATTAGTGTGCGAAGGTTTAAAGATGAGAGAAAAGTGGTTTGTTGTTCCCTCTCTCTTCTGGGTTCGGGAAGAAGTTTCAGTACCTAAGCAGTTAGGGAAAAGGGAAGGGAAGGGAAAAGAAGATTGTGTGATAACGTTAGGAGAAAAGGGATGAAAAGGTGCTGTTGTCGTGCAGGATGGCGGGATGCTGGTGGTGAGATGCGGCGGTTGGCGCTTCAAATCTCAGGTTGATACCTTGTTGACGTGTCCACCCTACAGCTCCAGTGCTCCAGTCCAGATTTGGGCCTCTTACTGTGCTCTTGTGTTTCTGGTAGAAGGTCCAGTACACCGCTTCAGGGACTCACAGTACATTACGTTAGTGCCCGGGCTGGGATGTGGCGGGTGAAGAGGTACTTTGCGCGTAGGTAGCTTAACTGTGCCGAATCTGGACCCATCTGTTGAGGCTCATTTGTGGGTATTTAACCTTATCATTAACACGATGTGCATGAAAGCCTGCCCAGTAATAGAGAAACCGCCATGTAAATAATCATCGGTTTGTGCGTTTTATTCTCTTTGGTTCTCCTTATTTCTTTACACTGTATATAATTTAGGACAGAAACCGACAAGTAGGTGGCCAAAAAAAGAACCTCTGTGGTAAGCTGCTGTACTCCATCTCCGCCTCCATCTCCACTTACAGACGACAGACAGGATGTCACCACGGAATTGGGAACACCGTTCATGAAGCGCCACCTGACCTTTTTGTATTATTCCGACTTTCGATAGATTTAAACACAACAATCAGTTCATTCAAAAAGCCTGAGAGGATACTTTTGATTCCGCACGTCGGTCCTATGTCACAAGACAATAAAGGTCCCGGATTTGAACACATAGCCGTGGTCCAGATCTGCAACAGAACCAAGCCATTGATAAATAGTAGCTTCCAAGCCCATGTGTTTAAACGCTGAATTGTCTTTAACTCTGTAATTTATAGCTTAGTACCCTTCCTTGCAATAAAATCTCTTCCTTCCCGTAATAGATTATCATGGCTTCAAACTATCCTTACCCCCCTCGAACTCTGCGACATCATACTCATTAGGATACCTCTCCAGAATATCCTTCAGCTCGGCCATCTGCGCCTTGAGGTCATCCGTCAACTCTTCATAAACATCCTCAAACATGCCCCTGATTGGCGGCTTCTTCTCCTTCTCCGCCTCGCTGAACGCTCTGAGAATTTCCTTTCGCAGACTATCCCTTGCCTGCTTCTCCTTGGTTTCGTCCCAGATACCCTTGGCTTCCATCCACTTTCGCAGGCGGGTAATGGGGTTGTCACGGCGCTTCCAGTCTTCGACTTCGACACGTGCACGGTAGGCGAAAGAGTCGTCGGATGTGCTGTGGTGTGAAACTCGGTATGTCATGGCTTCGATAAGGACGGGCTTGCCGCCGTCTTGAAGGGCGATCTCTCGGGCTTTCTTGGTAGCTTCACGGACAGCCCAGATATCGTTTCCGTCAACACGAATTGTATCGATGCCGTAGCCGATACCACGGCTGGCAATACCGTCTCCACGGTACTGATCTAGAGTTGGCGTTGAGATGGCATACCCATTGTTTCGGCAGATGAAAATAACTGGGCACGATCGCGTAGCGGCGATGTTCAATGCAGCATGGAAGTCTCCTTCACTTGCAGCGCCCTCGCCAAAGTATGCAACCACCACGCGTGGCTTTACATTGGGGTCCTGGAGGCGCTGCATCTTGAGTGCATATGCTGCTCCAGAAGCCTGTGGAAGTTGAGTGGCTAATGGCGATGAGACAGAATGCTATCCCCACAATCAGTCGGTGTCAGTAATCAGTAGATAAGTCAAGACTCACAATATGAAGTTCCTTGCTTCCATAGTGGACTGGCATGCTTCGGCCCCTACTGGGATCGTGCTTGTTTCCAAATAGCTGCGCCATGAATTCCTTTGCTGTCCATCCTCTCTCTTTAAAAACACCTTGCTCTCGATACTGGCAAAACATGACATCGTCCTTGTCCACTGCGCTGGAACTGCCGATGCTGACGGCCTCCTCACCAGCGCTGACCATGTAAAAGCTCAACCGGCCTTGTCTCTGGGCGTCAAACATGATGAGATCCATGATGGAGATAAAAACCATGTCCTTGTATAGTCGGATAACTTCCTCGTCCGATATGTCGGGTTTGAAGGACTCGTCTATCACAACGCCATGCTGGTCGACCACACGGTAGGTTGACATGGCGGGGTATGATTCTGGATCTTCAAACTTGAGGGTGTTTGTGAAGGCACTTTTCAGTGCACCTGGGAAGGACACCACATCTGAGTGAGGTCGTTGAGAAACACTGCTTGCTTGTCGAAGAGCGAAGGGTGTCTGTTGTGGTCTAGTAAGGGTAACCCTACGTAGGGCAGCTTGCCTCAAAGCTCGAGATCTCATGATGGAATGTATTGCGACGTCCTTGTCGTTTGTGTGAGAATTAATTGAGGGAAAGAAGTGTCACAAGTCTCTATTATCTAGAACAAAACCGATGTTGTCCCTTGAACAGGAGAGAATCAATAATAATGCCGAGGGGATGCTGTAGATTCATGATAGAAGCGACGTCATTTGAGCCGATTCCAACCGTCTGGGCCGAGAGTCAAGATAAGCCGCTATTTGACGGCCATTTCGGCACGTTTGAGCCTCGAATAAGCCTGCGAGATGCGAGTTTCCTAGCATTAACCGAGAAGATAGTGGCAAATTGTTAAAAGTTTACCTATCATTACTGGCCATTGATACTACTGATATACACACCGGGCCCTTATGCTGATTATCGGTTCTCTCGAATACTGCTGTCAAGCATGGGTTCCCGTTCACAAGAACATGCCCGGTCCCTCCATTGCTTGTTATCCCCCACACTTTATCCTTATCGGTCAACCCCACAATCGCCGGATCGTTTTTAGGGGCATTTTGTAAGTTGGCAACTGAAGCTACCTACTATAGAAGGCACTTGTAAATCCGTCACTGCCAGGAACTGGCCATCAAAATGATATGGATGAACTGCAATTTGGGACAACCTCAGGCTTTTTGTTTGATCTTGTTGCTAGGCTACTATTTAGGAATCAAGTGAAATTACAAAACACCCACATATGACTTTATTCCCAACTGTCAACACCATCACCCACAACAATCACACCCAGGAACAGAATATTCATCTGCAACTTGACTACAACAAACCAGTACTCTCCAAAACCAACCATGACGACTCCCGCAATTAGCATAGCTCTTTTAATCCTCGGTCTTTTTACCGCCTTCGCCTTAATAGGGTGGCTCCTCCGAAACAAAGTCCTTAACTTTGCACATGCTCTTGTTCAGTACCGTGAGGAAAAGGACCAAACTGCCATATCCGCTGGAACGACAAACGGGCAGGTCTAAGGTAAGCAACTCAAGTCACAATTTCCACACGACACATGCCCTCTTGCTTTTGCCCATTGCACAATTCCAACATCGCAACTTGAGCCTCAACTTTGCTGAGCCACATGTGGCTTCACAAGGCTGACGATCCCCCGCCACGTCTTTGCCCCACTCACCCCGAATTAACAAATTTCCAACCCTCAGCCTCGTATGATCTATCCTCTCTGACCTCTCTCATTCTAGATCACCAGTCCCATCTCGAGGCCGCCTCTGTATAATTCGCAACAATGGCCTCCCGCACAGCTCTCCGGAGCTTGTCTCGCTCACTAAACACCTCTTCTTTATCAAAAGTTCATCTCGCTCGTTCCTTTTGCACCTCCAACGCTCTTCGAAAAACCACTCCCACTGCGGACCGTCCAACTCATTTTGGTTATGAGACTGTCACTGAAAGCGAGAAGCAGCAGCGTGTTGCAGGAGTCTTCTCAAATGTCGCCGAATCTTATGACAAGATGAACGATTTTATGTCGCTGGGCATTCATCGATTGTGGAAGTACGCTATCTCAGATTATCCTACTGATCTCCTCTGAATATCATATCACATGCTAACCGACGGCCCTCATCTTCAGGGACTACTTCGTCTCCTCCCTCAACCCCGGTGCTACCAACCCTCCTGGCCAGGCTCAGCACATCCTAGACGTTGCCGGTGGTACTGGAGATATCGCCTTCCGCATGCTGCAGCATGCCCACAACTACAATGCCAACCCCAATGTTAAAGTCATCATCTCCGACATCAACCCCGATATGTTGGCTGTCGGTCGCCAGCGGTCTCTCGCCCTCCCAGCCAGCCACCAATCTGCTCTCTCTTTCCTTGAAGCTAACGCCGAGAGCTTCCCGTCCGAGATTAAGGATAACTCCCTTGACCTCTACACGGTTTCCTTCGGCATCCGCAACTTCTCCAACATCCCTGCTGCACTTAAGGAGGCCCATCGCGTCCTCAAGCCCGGTGGAGTCTTCGCCTGTCTTGAGTTTTCCAAGGTCGATAAGTATCCTATCTTCAACGCCATCTACAAGCAGTGGTCTTTTAGCGGCATTCCCCTTATCGGTCAGCTCGTCGCTGGTGACCGCGACAGCTATCAGTATCTTGTTGAGAGTATCGAGAGGTTTCCGAGCCAGGAGAACTTCAGGAAAATGATCCAAGACGCCGGATTTGTGGTTGCTGGCCAGGGCTATGAGGATCTGACCGGTGGCATCGCTGCTATCCACAAGGGAATGAAGCCCCTATGAACTAACTCAGTGTAACATATCTCTGTAATATATTCGAGGCGGTACTTCACATAGTATGGCCGGAGCCAAGGCTCTTGGGAGGCCAGTCATGTCGAGCATTGTATCAATAGAAAGAATCAAGAATCAAGAATCATTTTTCAGTTCGCATCACTCCCTACTCCCATCTACAAGTATCATCCTCTTGTGCGTGCAAGTCATTCCGAGCCCATGCCCATTAAAGTCTTCAGAACCGAATAATTTTTTTAATTCTCTTCTCGACGCAACTCCTTACAGGTCAAAGCTTGAAAAAGGAAAAAAAAAAAAGCCAAATCCTCGATACCAAAGCTCGACGGCCTCGAAATCTCATTAGGTACAGATACATGAAAGCGCAACCTGGATGAACTTTTGTCTCCTCTGCTGCCCTGACTCATAAAGAGAGAATCAAATATGGGCAAAACACTTAGAGAATATCCACTCAGGCAAAGCTAGATGCCGGAGGCATGGCAGAATGTCATAGCCTCACAACACGTTTATAGTAATTTGTATGGTGTGATCATACTTACTCCGCGGGAGTAGAGGGGGCCGGTGATGAGGTGCCTGTCTCACCCTTGATGCCTCCGCGTCCACGGCCTCCGCGACCACGATCTCCGCCACGGCCGCCACGGCCACCTCGACCACCGCGTCGGTTGGATTCGGAGTCACTGGCTCCTCCAGCACTGCGATATCCGCTCGTGTTTGTGGCACCACCACGCGTGCTGCTGCCCCAATTTCCGGCACCGCCGCGGTTGCTAAAGGTCTTGCCCTCACGATGCTGGAAGATCTTGACCAGAGGCTTCGATCGGTCCTCTTGCGTGCGCGTCTTGACGTCCTCGGGCAGTCGAGCCATGGCAGCGTCACGATCCTCGGTGGTCTTGAACTGTACAACCTTATTGGAGTTGCCCCATTTCTCAACCTTGAGGATCTTGGATCTGTCTTCCTCGCTAAATAGCTCTCGGCATTGCTCTTCGGTGCTGACATTCATGATAAACAAACCAATTATGTCAGAAATAGGGGTCTTGGGCACGGGTGAAGACACAGGCTCCGGTCCGTTGGCTGAGCCGTTGGTTCCAGCGGGAGCGGCAGCCTTCTCGGTATCCTTAGCTGGTGGAGGGGGAGCGGGAGTGCCGGCGCTTTGGGCTGGCTGAGGGGTGCCGGGCTTTGGAACGGCCAGAGGGGTTGCGGGGGAGGGCTTCGAGGGTTGCACTGCGGATGGCTGTCGGCTGGTTGGGGGAGGAGCGCCAGACTGGGTCGAAGGGGGGGCAGGACTGGCGAGCCCGCTGGTAGGCTGTCCAACACCAGCACTGGCTGCAGGGACTCCGGGTTGCTGCTTGGCGCCTCGGTGTGAAAAGTTGAAGCCCTGGGCACGCATTTCCGTGCCAATTCGGCCATCTTGAATTTCCAAAACCAGGTAACCAAAGGCAGCATCCGCAAGGTTGAAGTTCCACATGTTTTTGAAGGCACTTTCATCGACCTGGCCTAGAGCAGCTTGGCCAGCAGCAGGTCCTCCAAACGGATTACCACCAGCGGCGGTTGTGGGCATCTTCTCGACAATCTGCAGGGCATTCTTGAGAAGATTCTGCTGTGCCTCATTCTGCTGGATAGCAGGCTCGACTTCTCCCTTGACCGTCTCCCAAACATCGTTGAAGGAAGCCTTGGAAGCGGCAAGCTTACCCCGGTAATGGTCGAGTGTAGGGTTAACACTGAACTCGTTATAGGAGCTGCCATATCGGAAGTGCAGACCAGCCGAAATGGAAAAGTCGGCCTTTAATGTGACGGAGAGCTGGTTGAGGATACCCTCACGAGCGGGTGAGGCATGAGTAATGAAGACACGGGTCTCGGTAGGGTCGTAGACACGGTGCGCGGTATCGACGAGCTCACCCATCTGAAGTAGTGTGGTCCACATGGTTCCCTGACCACCGGCAATAGTAGTTCGTCCCTCGCCATTATCAAATAGCTTGTGCATCACAACAGCGCCACCAAGACCGAGCAATCTCAGCTTGACACCTCCAATCTCCAGTAGCATCGATCGGGCCTCGTCGATGATGTGCAGGTTGGGTACCTTGTACTCGCCAGTTCGGAACTTCTCCAGCACCCGGACATCTTCGCAAGCACCCCAGACAGTATACACAGGCACGTCGAGCTTGACCTCTCCGCTGATAAGAAGGGAAAGTTCTGAAAGGGGCAACTCGGCGGGCGAGAATCGGCTTTTGACGGGGCCAGGACCACCTTGCTGAATGGCTTTCTTGACAGGCTCAGAGATCAAAGGTGAATATTGAGCGACATGTTTAAGGGTCTTCTCGGCGATTCGTTCCAAGGAAGTGTCGTCGTAGAAACCAAAGTCACCAGTGTGCACGATATGGTCGGCTCGAGCCTGTTTCGCAAGGTCGTTGAGGGATCTCAGATTTCCTAGATGACACCTTAGCAGTGCCCCGCATCATCAGGCCGTGATATCTCACCTCGAACATCGGCGATGCAAAGAACTCGAATGGGGCCAGTCTGGATAACACGACCCTGGTTTGGTAGAAGAGGTGCGGCGCCAGGAGGAGGGAGGCCACTTGAACCATTCTGGAGATAGCTCGAGCCTGGGTTATTGTATGGTCGCGGCTGCTTCCGGTTAGCCATCGAGTCAGTAGCGAAGGAGGCTGACCAGAGAGGTCTTGTTTGACGGTCTGCAGTATATTGAAGCATGTGCGGTGATGGGAGTTTGTCGTTGCGAAAGGGGATTACAAGCGAAGCGCAACAAGAAGCAGTCTATGCGCAAGCGGGGGGCAGAGAGAGGGATGAACAGTGCTAAAGCAACAATAAGGGGAAGGTAGCTGGACAAGTAAACCAAGGCAGACCGTCGCTCAGGAGTGTTGGAAGCTATGTGAGGGTCAAGTCTGCTTATTTAAAGCTTGTCTGGAAGCTTTGGTTGTTTGTGGCGAGGGAGGGCAAGAAGCAAATAGGCGGATGGGGATAGGCATGAAGGTCAGGAAGGTGCGATCTTAGGGAGCACTCACAGCAGCCATTCTATCAATTAAAGGGTGCAAGTGCGCTCGAGGTTGGTCAGATCAATCTTTCAGGCGGCTTTTGTTGTCGGAAGGGATGCTCTGTCGAATATGGGAGCTCCTGGGTTGGAAAAATAGATGGGTATCAAAAGAAGATGACGATGCGGAATAGAGGACGAGACAACAACGGGGGTGGGTTTTCACAGCTCCAGCAAGGCTGGTTAGGTGAGAGGTAGAGATAATTTCTAGAGGTGGCACCAAAAGGCCAGGAAGCAGTCTATTGCCTCGTTGGGTTTAGCTCGGCTTGCAATGTGGCGGCGTTAAGGTACAGAGAGAGGTAGCTGGTGAGCTATTGAAGGCGTACCTATCAGTTCTAACGCTGGGTGGACAGGTACTAAGGTAAGTAGGTAGTTCAGGGCGGTACTGAGCCACACCCACTGACCCGGGTAATGATCGGGGACGAATGACTCTGATTGCCTGTCTGGTGGTGCCTAGCAAAACCTCCAACTCAGACACCCTACCCTACAATGAAACTACGAAAGTTGTGTTTCCTTGTAAACCGGATCATGCTGTCCTTCACTCATTCTGCTCCTTCAATACTCTTCCTTTGCAGGTAGTATATTTTAGCAGCGAATGTGTGAATGCCTTTAGCGCGGAGGTAGCAGCTTGTAAGCAGAGATGTATTCGTTACCTGCCACGATGTCAAGTCATACAACTCTTTCACCAATAACACAACGCAGCGTTAATCTGTGACTTCTCAAGAATCTATACGGTAACTAGGTAGTTAGTTCATCACATCGTTACGTTTTCTATCACAACAAGCCAGCATCAACGGCATACATTTGTTGTTTGATTACCTGTCTACTACTCTCGTTAGATACTACTTATATGTAAGCTTGGTGCGTGGTCTCAACCGTGTATAATTGATCTATATGTAATTCAGAAGACATCGCTATCCCTTCCATTTTATGCCGGGGAAGTGTGACAGCGCCATACCTCCCACTCTACCTTCATAGACCCAAGTGCGCCCCTGCTCGCCGGACGATAAATAAATGCTGAGTCTGTTGGCGGATGATGCGTAGATCCCATGATGAAAGAAAGCTCCGACAGGTTCTAAGCATATGGCCTATAGGATGCCTTAATTACTAAACAAAACCAATGCATGATCAACCTGATTGAGGCTGATGAGCAAGAAAATAGCAAGTTAACAAGTACTGACTTGATGATTTCAGGCGTGGGAGACATTCGTTGGCTTAAGTACCTATCTAAGCAGCTCTGGTTATCTTGGCCCATGTAAATCAATCACAGACAGTAATTGCACAGGCAAGGGTCAAATAGAAAGAAAAAATAAAAAAATAAAAAAATGAGAGGAGGTGTGATGTGATTAAGGTACGCGAAATACCAAACATGGGTTTGTGATGGGTGAAACTCGACATGATCAAAATTTCAAGGTATGGTTGGCGGAGCTTGGATCACGAAGAAATGACAGGGACGGTCGCGGAGGAAGGAGACCAGACCATGATAAGTCAACTCAAGGTTGCAGAATGGAGAATGCCCCTGATGAGAGGACTAATAAAGACTGGAGACTCACTGGATGGAAGCGGCATGCGGAGTGGTGCAACTTGACCTGAAAGCCAGTCAAAACTGACATTCTGAGATAGGTACCTACAATAGAAAACAACCAAGGCGGGGATATTTGTGAGCCAATGACTGCTTTCATTCCACAGGTATCATTGCTGAGTATTCAGATGTCAGAAATTCGAATTATTCAACAAAACCAAAGTGAATACCACAAAATTCTCACACTCCTTGTTATCCAATTCATTGATTGTTCCAGACGTTCTCTCGAAGATTAATCCTCCCCACACATGAGGCTATTACATGGATATCCCAGGCCGCAGCAATAAGGCGGACAGGTCCTGAATTACACTGGACCCTGCGTCTTCACGGAGCAAATGCTTCAGAGTGTTCCGGGTCTAGCAAGGATGTCGAATGAAGAATATGAATGGTCAAGGTTGAATAAGAGGCAGAATGTCCGAGTATCTGGCAGGCTTACACGAATAATACGCATTCAACGAATGTTGATTACGTGTTCGAGAGTCGTCCAAGCGCACCAAGTTATCAAGTAAGTACAATGACAACTAACTTACTTGTTGGCTCTTTTCCATTATCAACATGATTTGCACAGGAATGCTTGGTCATAAGTACATTATTTAGTCGAGAGATCTCATGGGGCAACCACACGCCACCTTGTGTTTGACCTTCCTTGTTCATGGACGCAGATCGACTTGACTTAACCCTTGAACAATACCGGGCCATAAAATAGAATTTCTTAGATTCTCATTTCTAGATAGGGATATCAAACTCGTCAAGGTACCTTCTTTGAAGTCTAAGCCAGGGACTGATGCATGCACTTGATGGCGGGGACCCTGTGGTTAATTTGCGGCCTAGCAACCAAGTCTAGGTTGAACAGATCCGGACCACTTATAGACACAACTTCTCCTTTGCTCGCTGAGACGATGGGGAATGTGTTAGGTCTGCTGCAAGAATTTTAACTCGGCAGAGTAAGAGAAGAAATGTACGAAACATTGGGACTCGTTGGAAGTAACAGGCAAAGGATATGAACAAAAGACCAGCTTTGCATCATTCAGCAATTCTATATCTGGAGACTTTGGTCTTGAATAGGTACTCACTTGGCATGAAAACACATGCCTACTACACATGGACCTCATAGACTCGCACACTCACCCTGACTCTGACGGATACTATCTCTTAGCGCTGAGTAGCGCTGGACATAGCAGGAACCGCCCTCTGACACCCTCCGTCACTCCCTGACACCCAACCGACGACTGCTAAATGGCGCCACGTGACACCTCAACCCCCCCATGTCAATGCCCTTTGATTGCTAAATGTACCTGGTACCCTTCCATTCCCTTTCCAGGTCCAGGGCTACCTAACCAGCCATGGCATCTCTCATCATCGTCTTGGGCTACTATTGAATAACCTACCTTGATCAACTCGTGCTCTCTCTCTTCAACCTGTCCCTTTGTCTGGCTCAAAGCAGGACTATATATTCTTTCTCCCAAATTTTCGACCCATAAGGTATCGCCACTTTTTCATCTCCATTCAAAGAATCCAACATCTCCAACGGCTTGTAACCAAGGGTCCATTGACGTTGAGCGTCCAGCCGCCCACTGGCATCTCCCTTGGCGCCCTCCCCCATGCGACAACGGACTTCACGAGAATACCGACTCAGGAGGCGACTTGTTCTCTAACTTCCACATACCGACGCCATATTCCCGTTGAGCCGCCTGAGCTGTGGTCCCTGAAAGCTCATGGTAGCAACACGAGTACAATTAGCTACTCTCGACTAGATAGCTAAACAAGGGACGCATAGAGGTTATCTTGGGTGTGTAGGCCTCGACGAGGTTTTGCCTAAGCCGTCGATGATGGTATGTCATCCCTTACCCTCGTCCTCAAAGATATACTCCGATTTACTTGTTTATGGCCAAATCAACCAGCTATCTGTCAATGCCGTTGATTACTATCGTCGAGCGCCCGATGGCTTGGCGCTGTTGCCCTTCGCCACCCACGCTAACTTTGGCTTTGTGATAGACCTCATCTCGACCCCGCGGCGATGTTGGCGGGAGTTTTGCGAGTAGACGCGGCCACTCCAGTCAACTTTCGATATCGGACCCTAGCCATCATGTCACCGAGGCCATAGGTACACTTTACGGTGATGAAGATGACTCTGGATCCGAAGGCGGTCGGCCTTTGAGTTTCATAGGCGGCTCACCTTACCAGGAACAGATTTCACGAGCTCCTCTTCGAGAGGATTGTCTGCAAGTCGATACTAGAAGACGACCTTCTCACCCCGATCCCGATCCTTCCGCCAGTACCACCGCTTACAACGACCATGACAACGTGAAATCGGCCCATTCTCTTTCCCCTCGAGCGCCCAGCGAACGAAGCAACTCGTACGAATCTGGTTCCAGATCACCTCTCTCCCCAACGCTGTCCCTCCGTGATGTCCAAGCCGACTCTTCAGGCTCGCAATTTCCTCTTACGAATATCGACAACCCGAGTGATATAGCCCAGGAGTTGAGCAACTTGCAAGCATTGCGGCGATTGTCCATGGATGTTGGAAACAATAAAGATCCCGATATGCCACCGCTGTCACTGATGGCCATGCCAACTATAGCACCGACTGGCGGCGATGATGAAAACGACCCCTCACGACTGCTCTGGGTTCCCGCGCGGGTACACCCTGAGCTCGCACCAACCGAGTTCAAGTCCTTCCTAGAGAACAGAGTTCATTCCATTAGGAGACGTTCTGGAGACTCCTTCCTCTCAGTTGACACAGACTCGAATCAGGGGGATACTGGATCAGGCGGTCTCAGACGACAAAGGTCCACCCTGTCCCGTCAGATTGATAGCTCAGGAGATACTGCATACGTGGATGGCGCCGAGAGACTGGAGAGGAAACGATCACGAGGTCACGCCCATCAATTGAGCTTGGATGAACTTGTCAAAGATCCTACCAAAGTTGTGCAGAAGCTCACGCAAGAGTCTCAGGTGTCTGCGACAGGGCCCGAAGGCAGTGCTGATGACATGCCCATTTTGCCTGCCGTGCCTGGAATGGGCCTACGCAGATCTACCCGTACAACGTATCGGAAAGGGGGAAGTTTACGATCTAGCCAGAGGCTTCCCTTTGCCAAGCGTATGGCCCAGAAAAATAGTGGTAACGAGTCGGCTGAGTCATTGCCACTTGAAGCTCCAAAAGGCTACGGATTGACGAGAGTGCAGTCTGAACCCGTGGGGGATCTGTCCAGTCGAGGTGAAGAATCAACATTTACGCGGCAACCAACGCGTTCTCAGGAGTCGCTCAGTGACTATGAACCTCATGATAGCATGGCTCATGATCCGGTTGAAACAGGAACAGGCTCGACGCCAGAAGCATTACATGAAAAACTGCCTGTCCGCACATTATCACCGGAGCCGAGTCGCACACCATCTCAGCCCACCATTGAGACCTCTCACTATGACGATAGACACCAGGCCGAGCAGTCCTCAAGATCTTTCCCCACACGGATATCATCACAATCTACATCTCAAACTTCTGTTGAGCCTGAAGCCCATGCAGAAGAATCCATTCAACAATCACATCGACGTGCTCCAACACGGCCCACCATCTCTCAAGCATCACAGCAACAATACACATCTCGGTCATACTCAAAAGGCCAGTCGTTGAGTGACAACCTCGCTGCAAGCACCTCAGCAATTCCTGGCAGCGGTGCCACACGTACCGACAGTTTAACCTTCATTCCAACTCTCACTCAGGAAGAGCGAAAGCCTGAAAAGAAATCCAAGAAAGACCGCGACGATGACTCGAGTTCTACCAAATCGTCTGGAAGTGCCTGGAAGTGGTTCAAGAGCGGCGACGACAAAGAGAAAAAGAAGGAGGAGAGCAGAAAGTCAAAGACTAAATCGCTGGTGGAGAAACAAGAGAATGCTAGATTGGACGTGATCCAGACATCTATCGACAAGAACAACCACAAGGGCCGTGAAAGTATTGTTATAGACCGAGAGAATATGGACAACAAGCTTCAGGAGGAGCGTAAGAAGGAGAGCAACCGAAAAAGCGACTCCAAAAAAGACAAGGACGGAAGCATCTTCTCTTCCATATTCGGCGGGAGTAAGAAAAGAGAGGAGAGAGAGAGAAACGCTAAGAAATCCCAACATCTCAAAGTTCCCGAGGAGCCTGTCTACAAGCCACTGGTACCGGACGTGGATTATCACTGGAGCCGATTTCCTCTACTTGAAGAGAGAGCGATCTACCGGATGGCGCATATCAAACTGGCTAACCCCAGGCGAACGCTTGCTAGTCAAGTGCTCTTGAGTAACTTCATGTATAGCTACCTTGCTATCGTGCAAGCCATGCATCCTCAGATGAACGTACCCATTTCGCCCCAGCAAAAGCGAGCAGAGGAAGAAGCTAGACGGAAGCGCCAAGAAGAGGAGTATCTAGCCCAGCAGGCAGCCCAAGAGGAGCAGGACAGCCAGGACGCCCTCGACCATTATAATTATGACTACCATCGAGTGAGTACTGCTTTTCCCATGTGTAGAACTAGTGCTAACAACTGGCAGGCTGCCGTTCAGTATGCAGAGTCTGGTAACAATGAAGAGGTAGACTATGTCGATGACGCTCAAATTTACGAAGACGAGCATGGCAATGATAATCACAATCACAATCACAACAACTACGCCTATGACGGAGCTGATAGCTATGGTCAAGGAAGCAAGGAGTACTATCAATATCACGACAACGGTAACGGCGAACAAGACCGTCGACATGACAGACGAGACGACATGTGGTAACAGTTGGAGAAGAGGGACAGAGCCATATGAGACTCAGTCTTTTTATACAAATCAATCCTTATGCTTTTCTAACACTTTTTTGATACATTTGCCCCTTCTCTTGGCTAGCAATGCTGGCAAGGTCAGAGGCAAGGTACACATGTTTTCTTAGAAGCCCTAGCATCAGGCGGAGTTTCGGGAAACGGGAACGAGAGGGGATCCAGCGGGTTGCATGGGAGCATTTTTGTTGAGCACTTTCTATGCTTTTTTTTGTTTTTTTTTATATCGTGGGACTGGCGTAGAGACAAGGGTGGTGGATGAGATCGAGGATGAGAAGCAAACGAGCTACGGCGTGACTTGTCTGCGCCTGTTTGACCTCATTCCTCTCTGTTTTGGGACATGCCGAGGTGATTTCTTTGCTTGGAAGGAGTTCTGTGTCTATGTTGAAGCGATTGGACAAAGCGAGACGGCGTACGTTGCTGGGCAAAGAGATGGAATAAGACAGTATAAACATGCGCCTAGCCAAGACTTGGAATGTATATCGACGCGAGATTTTGTAGGATGCAAGGAATTAATAGACTAAATGGCTGGCCGTACTCTCTCGAACTGAGAATTGTCAAATTTGCGTGACTTTCCTCAGTATCTATTCCAAGTCCTTGATGATACGCTTACTTGCTACTTTGATACCTGTCCAAGGCATCGTATCAGCTGCCAGTATACTACATGGAAGGTAGACAATAGAATAACGATACTTACCGTAAAGATGGAAATGCATTCGAATTTGAAATTTTATATTTGCGTTTCCTCAAGCTATGAACCAAATTGCTCAATGATCGATGCTTTTTCATGCGTGTTGCTTGTTCAAGCACAATGTCGTCGACGAACCCTAGTGTATCGATGAATATGTGAAACTGAACATCCTCCTCATAACTCAGCTCACTGTCCCGTAACGAACTGTAATCCATCTCCAGTTCATGAAGTGAGGATTTGCCCGCAGCAGTGGAGTGGCGTCTGGGGTTCTTCATAGGCATGTAGCTCGCAATGCCTCAAGAAGGGTTGCTTTCCAGAAAGTAGACTGAGAAGCGAGCTGGAGATGCTTACACGTTAATATATGAGGGGAGGGAACAAAAAGTTATTGTACGGTATGCCGCTTTGAAGAGAGATAGCAATTAGCTACATATATCTGAAAGAAACCGAAAACTACGGAAGAAGCCACTGCTCTTTATCAGCACCCGAAGCAAACTAAGCATGTTCGGATGTTTTGTACCACGTTCAAGCAGTTGGAGTCTTTCATCGCACGATAATCGGCACGACGATCACAGGCTTGCCAATGAACATCTTCCCCCCGCACAGGATGTGACAGCTTTGGTAAACAACTCTGTGCGACGTGTGCGCTGTCGCTTATCATTGATTCATGAGGCGAGCAATACCCTGGTGCGGAATGCTGCAAAGTCGAACCATCCGGTTCACAGGTATCCCACATTGAGGACGAACCTATCACGCACGACGCACCATACACATGATTCGAAACCAAATAATATTTCTAACAAGTGACATCTTATACAGATTGGGGCAATCATACCCCCGCTTATTTCTTCGGCTCCTCCTTCTTCTCCTCTGGCTTGGGCGTTGGCAGCTTGAATGACTCTGGTGTGCGGTTCTCGCCGGCTCCAACGGGCTCCCAAGCACTGGAACCACCCTCAAAGTTGCGGAAAGCCTGGGTGAGCTCCAGGGGCTCGGTGACAATACGCTTCTTCTCCTCGTCGTAGCGGATCTCGGTGTAACCAGTAAGAGGGAAGTCCTTGCGCAGAGGGTGGCCCTCGAAACCGTAATCGGTCAGAACTCTTCGAAGATCAGGGTGGCCGGCAAAGAAGACGCCAAAGAGATCGTAGACCTCTCGCTCGTACCAGTTGGCACCGTCGAAAAGACCCGTAATGCTGGGGATGGGGGAGGCTTCGTCGGCGTAGGTCTTGACACGGATACGGGAGTTGTGGCGAACCGAGAGGAGGTTGTAGACGATTTCAAAACGGTTCTCTCGGGTAGGGTAGTCGGCAGCAGTAACGGTGCTAACCTGAGTGAACTCGGCGGCAGTGTTGTCTGTAATGATTTTGTAAGCAGCTGGGGGAAGGAACTGGCCTGTCAAGGCTTGCACTGACACTTCAAGAAGCTGAAGACAGGAACGACACCGGAGGGTGCAATGTAGATGGTGAGCTCGTCCTTCCAGACAGAGAATTGCTGAATGTACTTGGGCAGACAACCCATGAGCCAAGCACCGTATCGGTGCATGTTATCAGACTTGCTCTGGTACTTGTCGGCAGGGTTAACAATCGGAGCTTCGAGTTTGCTAACATGGTCTCGGGGAGCCAATCTCATGTTGGGCAACTCCTTAGGAATTGCGACATATTGACGAGCCGAACTGGACAAGCAGCGGACTGCGAGGTCGTTGCGAGCCTGCACGGTCGGCTTCGCAGGCCGTAGAGCTGAGGCGATTGCCCTGCTTCGAGTCATCTTGGTCGCCATGGCCGGTTATGTGACGGTTCGGGGCCAATTGACGGATTGAATGTGGTCGTCGGGATGGAGATGCCTTGCAATTTGTTGGTAATGATGCTTCGAGTATTGGTTCAGAGATCTTAGCGGGCTGGCTGTCTCGAGGGGAATTACCGATGTTAAGCCGCTACTAAGGCTGTACTGATCTGACAGGCGCTGTTCCACAGTGACCTGATGTACCTGTCTAGCGAGCTTCCCCAGTTTTTCCAAACATCGATAACAGCTTCATTTTCACGTGACACTATCTCGCTACTAAGCCATTTGCAGATTAGAGCGTTCTTCGATCTTTCACTTTCCGCAGGCTTGGTGCATACTGGCCATCATTCTCCTTGTTCTCACATTTCAAACCTCCACCCCCAACTTTGATATCCCATACATCACACCTACTACCACACCTAATCCCACACAAACCGTCATCATGGCACCTCAAGATTCTTTCATAGACGAAGAGGAGGATACCTGGTATGTTTCCCCAGTCGGCCTGCATCACCATGCTGCTCAAGAGTCAAGTGCAGTTCATGGCATGGCTTTGTCCTTCGGTTTTTGAGCTAACATATGTGACAGCCCCCTCTGCATCGAGGAGTTTGATCTTTCAGACCGAAACTTTCGACCATGCCCCTGTGGCTACCAGGTGCGATCTCGACCCCGCATATTGCTATCCCCACGTCCTCTGCCATATCTTGTCTGACTATAGTTTAAATAGGTCTGCCAGTTTTGTTTCAACAATATCAAGAATAACATGAACGGCCTATGTCCTGCCTGCCGACGACCATACGATGAGAAGACGATACAGTGGAAAGTCGTTACTTCGGAAGAGTGTGTGGTTGCTCTCCCTGCTGGTGTTCAACGACCGCTGACAATTTACTAGGGTTGCCGAGTTCCGCGCCAATATACAAAAGAACCAAAAGAAGCGTGCACAGGAACAGCGTCAAAAAGAAGTCCAGAAGCGAGAGGTCGAGAAGGAAAACCGCAAGAACCTCATCGGAGTGCGTGTGGTCCAGAAGAACTTGGTCTACATCACCGGCTTAGCACCGACTGTGCGCGAAGACGAGCTACTCAAAACGCTGCGCAAGCCGGAATTTTTTGGCCAGTACGGAAACATTCAAAAGATTTCCATCAGCAACCGAAAAAGTTCGGACGGCCAACACCAATCCCTGGGCATATACGTTACTTTTGAACGCCCCGAGGAGGCGACACGCTGCATCCAAGCCGTTCATGGCTCTCAGAACGGTGACCGGTACCTGAAGGCGCAGCACGGCACGACGAAATACTGCTCTGCTTGGCTGAAGAACGAGAAATGTAGCAACCCTGGCTGCATGTTCCTACACAAGCAAGGCGACGAGGAAGACAGCTATTCTAGGCAGGACCTGTCTTCCATGAACAGTATTGCTACCCAACGTCCTCTACCTGGCGGCGGATCCTCTCGGTCGGCATCTCGACAACAAGCTCCCCAGCCCACGCCACCGCCTGTCGTATCTCATCCTATGACGCGATCTACCAGCAAGGAGGGGTCCGAGAACGGTGGCGATGGGTCTGCACTACCCTCGTCAGCGAACTGGGCACGGAATCCACAGCGAAGCCGTAGAGGCAGCTGTGCCACCAGTGGTGCTGCATCTAGTCCTGCTATATCAACTTCTTTACCTGTAACCGCCGAACCAGTTCCCGAGGAAGCTGTGGAGGAGACGCACGAGCCGGAAGCCTCTTCACCAGAATCTGAGGGGCACCAGGAGCCCGAAACTCCTTCCGAGCCCAGAGAGGATGTTTCTGACGGCTCGCTTCAGGCACTATTAAAGGCGCTGCAAGCTTGCACGCTTCCTGTTGCTGCCAACCCGGACACTGACGATCTTGGCCCGCCTTTATTCGATATCCGAGGTGGCGAGAAGCGTAAGGCAATGCGAGAGGAGGAGGACAGCCGCCTTAGTGGAGAGCAAGAGGAGCAAGCTGAGGCTCGCGAGCCCTCTGAAGGTGAACCCGAAACTGGCGGTAGTCTCGCCCTTGGAGGTGAACCCGAGGAGCGAGAAGTCGGTAGCGACAACCATGCCTTTGAACGACGCCCAAGCACGCAACCCCCGATCCAGCGAAACAATGCCGATGGTATTTTTGGACCTGCCCTAACTGGATCTAATTTTAACCATAGTCCAGGAAACCCAGTGTCTCGGTCCATGACCCCTCAGCAGCTTTTTATTCGATCTCAAAGTGGCTTTGGCGACGCTCCCCCTGGCATCGGAGGACAGGGCAATGCTTTCCAGGGCCAAGGACAGGGACAGGGACAGGGACAGACTCAAGGCCAGAGCCATGGCCATAACCGCCAGTCTTCCAGATTCAGCTTTGCCAATGACAACCAAAATTCGGCGACCAACGTCAAGGTGGCCGCCAACCCTCGCATCATGGCTCAGCAATCCTCAATGATGCCCAACGCCTTTCAGTCCCAGGGTAGCAACCAATTCTATGGAACATCTATGCCCGGGCCTCCTCCCGGTCTTAAATCGACTGGTACCCCGCCTAGCATGTTCGGCCAGTTCACCGGCGCCGGGTTCGGAGGCGCCCCCAAGGATAACTCGAATGAGCTCCTCCAGAGTTTGCTGGGACGGAGCCGGGCTGGTAACAACCAGGCCCCAGATACCGGAAAGCGTGAGTACATGATTTCTTCTTTCTCCAACCAGTACCCGCCTTCCTCTACCTCTACCCCAGCTCCTGCTTCCGGCCTCCTCGCGTCGCTCTATGGCAATCAGCCTGGAGCGTTCCAAGACATGGGATCCAAGCAGAAGAAGAAGGGAAAGAAGCACAGACATGCTAACACTTCCTCCTCTGGGGGGAGTGGCTTAGTCGATCTTGCAGACCCGAGTATTCTGCAGGCGAGAATGCAGCAGCACCAGTCGCAGGGCAACGCCGGAGTCGGACAGGGACTGTTTGGTGGTCAGAGTCAAGGTGGGTACAATCACAACATGATGTATAATGCCGGTTATGCGAGGTGGTAATTATGCCCTTGCTTTTTGACGCGTTTTTACTATTTCTGATGGGGGTTGTTCTTTTTTCCTGTCTTTTTCTATTGCGTTCTTTTTTTTTTCTGTTTTGGGACTGTTGTTTCTTTTAATCAGAAGGATGGGATGGCCTACGCTCTTCTTGTTTTGTTTTCTCATGACTCTTCTCATGTGTATCGAGAAGAGAGGCGTTCTGCGGCACATTACGTTAAGACCAGGCACACAGGATGCTTTTGGTTCGTTTCGGGCAGGATTTGAGTCGCGAGCGTCTTTTCGATTCAGCAGGCATTTGCGAGTTGCGAGGGAACCAAAGGCCGTTCAGGAAGGCCACACTTTGCATCAGGCGTCACGCTTTATTCGTTGTCTTTTTTTTCTTATCTTTCCCCTGGGCGACGAAGAACGAGAAGATGAAAGAACATTGAAGGGACGAAGAAGAAAAAAGAAGAGGAAGAGGAAAAGGAAGAAAGAGAGGGAGAGCATATCGGGGCTCTACGGTACTTTTATCTGTCATGCACGATATGATATTCATCTTGACCAAGAGTTTGAGGGTTCACGTCAGGCAAGCCATCATCGTCTTCCACAAGTCCCCCATTATGTACGTTAACAAATCGAATGATCCGCCTAGGTTAGGCGGCGTACTTGGTCAGAAATGGCATATACCCTTTATTCTCTCCAAAACAAAAACTGCCTTCCCCTTCGTTATCCCCCGTGGAAGACGATGATGGATGACGTAGCGTGACCTTTGCTGCAACGCATAATCTTGTATATAAATGGCGCCGTTCCGTAGCTTTCTTTGCGTGTGTTTTCTTTCTTTCTCTCTTTCTTGGGGCCGTCGCTGCGATTCTCTTCAGGCGATTGAAGCATCTTTGCTAACAGTCGTTTAGATGATGAACTACCTTCTCTTGACGAGGCAGAGAACTCTGTCGATGCTTTGGTCTCCGACGACCCCATCCCTCTCGCAACAGACTTTGAAGGCCGCCGATCTGTTCCGCCTGGCCTAGCTCTCCCGCCAGGTCTTCCCAACCTATCGAGACCACAGTCTAGACTGGGACACGTCATTCCAGCACTGCCCAAGCTCCTACCCCCAGGGCTATCTCAGGGTGCGTTGACTCCAGATCAGTCACCACGCAAACCAGCAACGCCGGTATCTGAGGCTAAGAAGAGTTTGAGAGCCCTTGTGAATGAGGGTGGCCCATCTCACGAGACAACAGCCGAGTCTCAGTTCAAGAAAGCCAAGGGTGGTACTTTACAAGATGAAGACTTCCCAGCTTTAGATGCTCCGAAGACAAAAGACTTGAGGCCAGGCACGCCCACTCCAAAGGCGACGCCCAAGGCCAAACGACAAGCGGAAAAGATTGCGGAGAAGGCCCTTGCAAGGATGAATGCCATGCAGGACAACAAGGCCTCTTCTCCCGCCAAAACGACTCAGGAGGTCGATGACAAGTCGCCTAGTAAAGTGCAGAATAAATCCTCCCAAAACATCCCGCAAGAAGCTGCCGAGAATGCCACGGAGATGGTTGCCGAGAAGAAGTCGATCACACCTGTCGATCACACCGCCAAACCCGTGACGACTCAGTCTACTGAGACGTCGGCTGCCGTTGACAGGCCTTCCCCAGAGTCAGCAGCTGCATTCCCACCCTTGCCTGCTCTGTCAGCCTCTTCACCCGTACCCCGAGCCGCTCCTAAGACGTTGCGAGTGGTACCTACACCCAAACCTGAGGCGCCCCAACCGGCGTCTCCTGCTCCCACCCTGGCCTCTGTCGCACTTAGTGCCACTTCGAGAGCTGTATCTGCGTCTTACAGGCCAGAAACGCCTGCTAGCGAGATAATAAGCGACAACGCTTCTGTCATTTCTGCATCTGTCACACACTCTCGCGCGAGCTCACCACCTCCAAGCAAGGTCGGGTCCGCCGCTGTGCGAACGACTACAAAGAGTCAACAACGGAAACAACGTAAAGACGTCTTGAAGCAGGAGACCAAGGTTATTGGTGAGAATCTTAGCACTGAATTAGAGGAGCATGCTCCCGTCATTGGACGAAAGAAGAAACAAAAGAAAGAGAAACCAGCCAAGGCGCCTGTCCCTCAGAAAGCTTCCCCCGCACCTCAACCCGTCCCAGAGGAAGATGTGGCCGTCCCTGAAGCATCCGACGAAGCCAAGCCCAAGGAGAGTGAAGCATCTCCTGTCAAGACCAAAGCTGTCCACCAGAAGAAGGCGGCTAAGTCGAAAGGCAAGGAGAAAGAGAAGGAGAGGGAGAAGGGAAAGGATAAAGAGGTTACCCCAACCCCAACCC